>CABHPR010132204.1:29367-43344 GCA_902168415.1 Peromyscus melanophrys | reverse complement strand
TTATTATTATTATTATTATTATTATTATTATTATTATTATTATTATTATTATTTATTACCCCAGGGGCTTGCATCCTGCCTTCTAGCACTATTAAAGTGGAAATTTCTTGGTCAGGTCAGGATTCATTTTTCTGTTGCTTTTCTTTCAATATTTGGGAATATGGCCACTGATTCTTTTCCAACTCCCCAGGGACTAGCCTACACTCATACACATATATGAAACACCAACTTGACTCAGTGGGTTATTATTTATTTTAAAGAATGTGAAGCTGGGAGGCAGGGGTGTTGGGTGGTTAGGGTTTGTTGGAAAAGGAGAGTGGGAAATGGATATAATCAATATAAATCATACATATATACATGAAATTTTCAAAAAATAAACAAATTTAAAAAGATAAAAAAAAAGAAAGAAAGCTTAGCTACTACAATTGCTGATCCAAAATCCATTTTTACTTGAGTTTATTGTATATATAATATAGGGAAACATGTACCTCTGAACAGCAGCAGACGAGATTGTCCCTTACAAAGGAAGTACTATCTTTCTTTATTTACATATTATTTTCAGTATTAGTACAGTTGAAAATTATCTTTTATTTCTTCCAAAAGTCAATCAAGAATGTACTTCCTAGTGAAACATTATTGTCAGAAATCCAAGAGAACAGGTTGGAGAATGCCCAGGATGTGGGAGAGAAGGGAAAGAGATACAGGCCACCAGAGCAGAAAGAGAAACAGTGCCATGGGTGCAGGTGATCAGAAGCGTCTATATGTTGGCATGTCATAAAAAGCCTCTCTCCTTCCCTCCTCCTCTCTCCTCTCCCTCAGTCAGGATTGAACCCAGGGCCTTAAACACTAAGCTATACCCACCAGTCACAAATGCAACTTCTCTTATTTGACATTCATTAAACAAATATTTAAAATGGACTTCATTCACACTTACAAACCAAGGCTTAGTATATTCTCTAATAATAAGACCACATTCAATTTATCAATATTCTACAGTAGAAAAAAACGAATATATAACATAGAGGAAAGATTATAAGAAAAACTGGAGGATAAATAGAAACCACAACCCACATATCAAGGTAAAGGCTTTCAATTATCCTAAGTTCAGAATGGAAATTTATATAATAATTGCTTATGTACAGAATCAAAAGTGTGCTAAATATTTTTGTGCCCACATATCCTATAGAGTATTACTTCAAAATGCTCTTAGATTTGTTTGATAAAAATGTACTTTGTTTTAACTTTTGCTTGGCTGATGCATGTACTCTACAAGGAAAAATGAAAGTAATAATGTGTTATGTGACAATATTCCTGGGAGCACATTAATAAAGGTCTACTCTCCCCAGATTGGAAATGGTTAACAGACTAAAGTAACCACACCTCCAAAGTCCAGTTGTCGAACCAATGAGTTTACCTAAGGTACTCACAGGCACAGGGGTAAGGTGTTACTTATAGTAGGAAGTGTGACTCAAGGGTAGGTAGCCACATTATCAAAAGCCCATACCACAGCCTGGGAAACAACTAATGAAAACTGGAACCTGGACTATTCTGCATGATTTTCAGAAACTTGATAGTTCAGAGTCTCTTCCAGACACCTTGATTGGTCTGCGATCTCTTAGCAGTTCTGATGGAATTATAACCTTGAGGGCCTTGTACATCTAGTCTGTATCAGGGACTCCCTAAATCTTAGGAGTAATTTACTACTTTCTGAACCTTAATGAACCTCACGTTAGAACTTGCTGATTCTTAAAGAGATTGCTCCATACTGATCAACTAAGAAGGGCTAACATGAGCTCACAGAGACTGAAGCAGCAAGCATGAGGCCTGCATGGGTCTGCACCAGGTCCTCCATGTGCTTGCTATGGCTGTTAGCTTGATGTTTTTGTGGGAACTGGTGTGTCTCTGACTCTTCTACCTGCTCTTAGGACTCTTTTCCTCCTATTAGGTTGCCTTGTCCAGCCTCATTCTGAGGGTTTTCACCTTGTCTTATTGTACCTTATTTTTTCCTTTTTGCCTGTTATCTCTTGGAGGCCTGCTCTTTCTGAAGAGGAAATGGAGGGGGAGTAGATCTGGGGGAGAGAGGAGGTGTGGGAGGGACTGGGAAGAGTGGAGGGAGGGGAAATTGTGGTTGGAATATGTTATCTGAGAGAAAAATCTATTTTTAATAAAAATAACAAATAAATACATTCATTAATAGATTCCTCCAGAAGGGAATGTTTCAACTAGAAAAAAATGCTGAAGAACATAATGTGAAAACGGAAAAAAGACACTAAAATCAATAAAATAACAATATATGTGCCCAACACGCAGTTCGAGATCTTATGAAGCTATCTATATACTTTCATGTGCTCCATGGACTTCCCTGCATGCAGCATGCAATCTCTATTGATATGCATCCTACTGATCATGAGACCAGCAAAGTATGTGTATGGTGAGCATGCACAGAGAAAAATAGAAACTTTACAATGTGATTTGGTAATATTTGTAAACATTAATGTTCAAACCTATGTGTATTGATGCTTAAATGGGGAAGCCATAGGTGTCTTGTAAAACCAGACATATTATATATTAATAAATTGTCCAAGTGTTGGGGACCAGCTCTGACCTGTTGAAGGGTTCTTGAATGGAGGAGTGAGGGATTGAGAAATAATAGGATGAAATATAGAAGTAGATGAAGAAAAAGAGATACAGGATAGCTTTGGGAGAGCCCTAGGTCAATACCCAGTCGCCGCGAGTTTATTCATGATGGGCTTTTTATACACCAGCAAGGGGAGGGGTAAAAGACCTCCCTCTTTCAAGATCAAGTTATACAGTATCAACAATTGTAGACCCTTCAAATCACCTGGTAAACACGCCTTTGGCCAAATCATCCTATTATGCAGCCGTGCTGATCAAAGCAAGCTTAGACTTTCTGACCTTGAGCAAGGCCTTACTAGGTAGACTCTGTGGTCCCCCACAGCCAAGTACACATGGTATCACAGAGGCATGTACATTTCTTTATGTGTCAGTTATGGATAAATTTAACTTTAAAATTAAATGTCCATGAAGACAGTAACTGCTCTCAAGCCTTTTTGTTTTTTTTTCCTTTTAAAAGCATCTCCACTTTCTTGAATTTTCTTCTAATGCGATCTGAGAATTTTTCTTTTTTAATGCTTATCTGAAAACTGCAGCCATTTTCCTCTTAAGTATGTTGATTATTTTCAGTGACCATAATTATTACCTTTCTGTGAACAGCTACAAAGGAAAAATAAAAAGCACTTTCTCATTTTCCAGAACTTTAATGACCAGAATTTATTTCAAGAACTAAGTAAAACCTGGACGAGTTCCAATTTACCATCCCTCTGTATGCCCTGATTCACTCCTGTTTCTTAGCCCCACATTGCCTTCCTTCCTGGTTTCACAGTCTAAGCACAGACCTGCACTGTTAGCATTTGGGTGAAATGTGGCAAGAAATATGCTGACACACACTGAACGGCCAAACCTCAGTACAGCTGCATAAAACTCAGCAATATAACCTTCGGAAAACTCTGATGACCTTGTGAGTTGACCCAAAACATCAAAAAGAGGAGGTTGTTCTGTGTACACTGAGAACCAGAAGATAGTCATCTCCTGGGCTGCACAATGGCCCTTGCGTGTCAGTGTCTCTTATGGTGGGCTCTTGAGTTTGATGAGGTGAGACTCTTTAATTTAATTCTAAGTACAGCACATTGGGTCCTAATGAGCTAGATTTTCCCTGTTGCCTAATTCACTTTGTCTATAGTGAGGTGCTCCGGAAGGCCACTAGATGCCCATTAAAATGGAGGGCTGAAAAATGAGTCCCATGTGGCCTCAGAAGGCTAATACACCTTGCTGTGGAGTTATACCTCGGATCTAGACTTACTCAAGGCAAATGGTAAACAACGCATGCTTATTGACTAGTTATTCTGAAAGCTAATTGTAGCATTCTACTTTAAACTGGAAAACAATATCCATAGAAATACAATCATAGTTTTGTCTATCATTGTTGTACCAAACAAAACATTTTACATGGCTTTTCATAAAACTTGGAAATTAATTTTAGGATGATCATGTGGACTCTAGGCTGACCAGTATACTCGGTGTTTGCATGGTGACAGCAGAATAGCACATGTTCGTGATCTAGAAGAAGCTTTCAACCCCTGCTTGGTAACCTAGTCAATCACCGCTCTCACGGTCATCATCTTCACCATGCTTGTGGTTAAAACCTTAATCTGGACTTCTGTGTTCTTCACTCTTTATTAAACATATGTGCTCCCCCATATGAAGCACATGCCTTTGGGTGGGAAACTTTTCTGTATAGTGAAAGTATGTGAATAAAATCGTACCCAAATTTTATACAATGGCACTTCTATTTAAATGCCAAGCAGAAGATGTGTCAGGGAAGGGTTAGTTTGAAAGGAAGTGGAAGCAATAATATTCCAAGCCTACTGTCTCTATTCTAATTCCTTCCCAGACACACATGTATGTAGTGAGCACCATCCCCAGGATGGTTTGATTGGGGATTGTTTTTTTTTTTTCTTTTTATTTGAAAAAAAAAAAAAAAGAATCAGTTGCTCGGCTCTATTCACCACTACACATGCTCTCCTGTCTTTCCTTTCTTTCTCTTTGTGGAACTTGTTATGTAGCTGAGGATGACCTTGAACTTTTCTCTCTCTTGTCTCTACCTCCCAAGTGCTGAAATCACAAGCATGCTCTGTGCATGCCACTGTGGCAGTGCTGGGTATCAACCTCCAGGGCTTCCTGCATGCTAAGCAAACCCTGTACCACTGACCTGCATCCATACCCTCCTGTCCTCAAATGTTCATTGACTTAGCTATAGATTAAAATGTTGTCTCTATACTAACAGGTTTTTCCAGCATTTTTCTTCTAATGCTTGAGTTGTGTTTTTTCATTCTGTGCTAAACCATGAAAAAAACCTAAAAAAAGTTTTTTTTAACCTTTTGCAAGCCTCATTTGTATTTAGTATATGAGCTCTGTTAACTTTTCTTGGTCTCATAGCTCCTTCGACTACAATTTCCTAATACAATAGTTAGAAAACCAATGGAGATCTACACCTGATTTTGACAACCATACAAGCACCCTTTCCTTCTTACCTGTAGAATTATTTAGATCACATATGATATGCACTGTAGCTAGAGTTTTCCTCCCTGGCCTATGATCAGGACAAATCTCTCTCGCCTGCCAGTTCCACAGTTACTCAGACCCAACCAAGTAAACACACAGAGACTTATATTGCTTACAAACTGTATGGCCATGGCAGGCTTCTTTCTAACTGTTCTTATATCTTTAATTAACCCATTTCTATTAATCTATAAGTTGCCACGTGGCTCGTGGCTTACCGGTATCTTAACATGTTGCTTCTCATCACTGCGCCTGGCAGGGTCTCTCTGCCTCAGCCTTCCACTTCCCAGAATTCTCTTCTCTGCTTGTCCTGCCTATACTTCCTGCCTGGCTACTGGCCAATCAGTGTTTTATTTATTAACCAATCAGAGCAACACATTTGACATACAGAACATCCCACAGCAATACATCATAACTGAAAGGCATTTTTGTTGTTGAGGTAATGCATTTCAAATGATTTCATTACATTTTAAACTTCCAATAAGTTTGATGATTCTAGATTTTAATCACCAGAAAATCTACCATTATAGTCTAGAAATATCATAAAAAAATTACATGCACTGAGCATTATTTCTGTTTATAGAGCTGATAGAACATAAATAGTGAATGGCTAAGTTACAGAGAACTGGTGAGATAGAAAGAACCAGTTGAAATTACAATATAATTAAAAATATCCAATCAGGTAAGTTATCTTCATATTGGAGAGTAGAAGCCAAAGCATTTATGAACTTCCTCATTGTCTAAAAGTGAAAGGTCATTATGGCAATAAGAAATGAACACATTTAAAGAAGAGCTTAGGGATCAGTATGTAGAAGATAGAATAGTTGAGGATAATTGCATTGATAACATAAATTAGAACACCCCTCTTCAATTTTTCACCCTATAATAAATACTTCCTCTCATCTTATGTAGCATATCCTTACATAAATTTGAGGAGTACGTTTATCCCATCATTTATATTCAAGTCATATCTTGATAATAAGCCTATTTGTATCAATTCCCCATGTGTGCATCATATTTTAACTCTACAATTTGTTTTTAGAAATTATGTTTAGGAACACCTATAAGAAAACACAGAATGCTCAAGTTGGCATCTTGCAACTATTCTTACCCATCTGTTTACTTTAAAGCAGTAGACGTTTAAGATACTATGACTAATTTCTAAGGTTTTGAGGCTGTAATCTTGTAATTATACTAGTTTTCTTAGTATAGTACATATGTTTGTATGTTGTATTACCAAGATTTTCAGATTTATGTTTTCCCTTGATCTTTACAGGATTCCTTTGGGTAAGAATGACAGGTGTTTTTTATTTCATTGTTTGATACAATAATTAGCTCTAAAGAAAGAAAGCTTTGCATAGGAATTCATAACAAAACTGTCTGCTGGGCTGTAATTAGAATCTATGTCTTCTCTGGTTCTTTCAAATTCCTTAGCGTAATGTTGTTCTGTTGAAAAGTTTTTCTTCACTAGCTTCACCGATTTATATTGTTCTGTGTAATTTATAGAATGTTGAACACCTGCAGTCACAGTCTCTCTAAGTGTCACAGGAAGCATTTTGCAGTTTGATGCTGACATTTTTTTTTGACTTAAAATCACCTACAACTTTCTGTAATTATTATGACCTTTAAGCCACAGAGGTGAATTTTCTGCTGTATTTTATTTTATACTTGTTTTACACTGAAGTTCCTGAAATACTTGAAGAACCCACAATAAAGAATATGTAAAATATGGCCAATAAACCCCAACTAAAATAAGGGCATTCACATATTTGGATGGAGTTGATAATGATAACAGGAAGACTCTTTGATTGTGGATTCAGCACTGTGTTAGCCCTTGGCGTGAGAGACTTGGTGTAGTTACTGCAGCTATGTGCTGAGTTTCCTTTAGCTCAAGTTTAACAAAGAAAGAGGAATAAACAGAGAAAAGAGAAGACATAAAGGCAGAGATAAAAGAAACACAACCTGTGTGTTTTTGCCATTTGTAGCTTGGCATGCATGGGTCTGATTATATTGTACTAGTTTACACTTGGCAATTCCTTTACATTATTTCCTAATAACCATGTTGAATAAGAACTATGATAACCTTATCTTACTACTAAAGACTTACTTTACTCATTACTTTCAGTTACTTTGTGTACACATTTTGTGTGCCACACAGTATTTCGAGCCCCATCCAACTCCTCCTGCATCCCCCAGATCCTTCTCAAATTCACAATCACTTTTTCATATACATATTTACACACAACCTACTGAATCTATTTAGTGTTCCTTGTACATACATATACATGTGTTTATGGCTGACTGGTTTAGACTGGATAATGTATCTGGAAGTTCCTTCCTGGAGAATACTGTTTCTCCCTTTCTCAGTAGCCATTGAATGATTATTGCTCTTCTTCTCTGGGTCTGGAATTGTGAAATTTCCCCTATCATGTTGTCTTGTGTGGTCACTATGCAGGTCTTAGCTATATAACCACATTGATGAGATTTCACGAGTGTAACTTCTGTTTTGCTTCCAGGAACTTTTTTTGTAGCTCTAATTCTTATCTTGTGGTTCTTAAAAACTTTCAACCTCCTTTTCCAAGATATTCCCTGAGTCGTAAGTGTAGAGATTATGATGTAGATGGATTTTTTGCCATATGATCTGAGTTCAAACTCTCTTCTACATTGCAATAATCTTAAATATGTCTTCCCTGTTTGCTTAAATCCATCTAGTGTAATTATCTCTTGGTACCACTCAGTTCTCTTGGGGATTGATCAAGGTTCTTTCTTTCCATTATCCTTTAGGAGAAAAAAAAAAAAAACAGAAGTTGCATCTCCAACAAGGAGTAAATTTAAAAAGGTGAAAACTGTCCTTGTTTTTGTAGGCAACATTACATGTGACTATAGACTTGAAAAGGCTTTACAAGCATTTTGAAAATTTTGAATTTTCATGTTGTGATTAATATACATCTCTTGTTTTAATTTCACTTGTGTTCTCCCTTCTCACATTTGATTATGCTATGTTACTTGTTGGCATACATTTAATTTCAACAATCATTTATGAAATTACAAGAAAGAAAATGTTAAATATTTCCTTATATAAGTAAAATTTAATTACATCATTATGGTCAAAGTAAGAAACAATGTATAGTTATTTTAGGACAATTTTTAGATTTCAAATTTTTCTATCCTAAATAAGAAAATCCATAATAATTTCCAACACTAGTATTAAGATGGTTTTCTCATCCTAAATGCCACAAATTTGGTTCGATCACTATTTTCATGATGACTAATATGGTGCTTCATTTGTCATCAGGGTCTTTATTCTTTTGTTTCCCAGGGCTGGAGACTACATCCAGTCTTCTACATGACAGGCAATTGTTCATATATATATATATAATATGAGTTAGGGATAAAACTCATTGGTTTTATATATAAAACCAATGAGTTTTATGTGCATATATATATATATATATGCACATACATGTGTGTGTATTAAATACAGAAATTAAAATGTCTTAAAAGTCATGAGACTTGAATGGAAAGAAAATTTAACAAAATCAACTATCTATGGCATCATCACTTAACAAACTATATTCCCATGATCAAGGAACATTTGGAGAAAAGCCATTGACTGCAAGTGTGCAGCTCAGTTATTATTTCCTCTTGTTTCTCTGTAAGGAGATGAAGGCAGACATTGTTTCCTTCCTTTCCACCTGAAGTTAGCATCAGACCTCATGTTAACATGAACCACCATGTGGTCCTGGATACTTTTCCCTCTCCCTCTACTTGACTTTACATTGCTGAGGTCACCCTGTGGCCAGGCTTTATGAATCAGTCATGGTTGGCCTACTATGCTTTACATAGTCTTGTTATTTTAGGAGCTGTGCAGGTTTGTTGTATTTTTTTTTTTTTGTCAACTAGATACAAGCTAGTGAGAAACTGCCTCTATTAGGTTGGCCCATACACAAGCATGTGGGGCGTTTTCTTGATTAATGATTGATATGTGAGGGCCTAGCCCACTGTGGGTAGTGCTACTCCTGAACAGTTAATTTTGGGTTATGTAAGTAAGCAGGCTACCCAAGCCCTGGATACCAAGTCAATAAGAAACATTCCTTCATGGTTCTGCTTCAGTTACTGACTGCAGATTCCTCCCTCAGATTCCACCCTAGCTTTTCCTCAATGGTAGACTGTGATGTGGAAGCCAAATAAACCCTTTCTTCTCCAAGTTGCTTTTGTTCACAGTGTCCTTATCACAGAAATAGAAACAAACTAAGAAGCAATATTAGTCAGATAGCATCAGCCAAGTTAGAGGAAGGCTGTTCACAAGGTAAGTAGAAATGAACAATCTGGAGGACTGGTATTTGAAGAATAGAAAATGAAAAGTCATTTCTTGCTCTTAATGGTGTCTAGGTAAATTATAATTTCTAAAACTAATTTTATTCACAGAAGATTATCAGATTATCATTATTTAATAATTATATTATTATCAGACTTTTAGACTTTTCCAATGCTTATTTTTAAATATAGTATGAAAAAAGATAAGTGAAAATGAATTTCAGAAGCTTATGAGCTTTTCTGAAATTTACCTTAACATAAATAAAGCACAATAAATGATAGGGGATATGTTAAATAAGAACATGTGATTCTATACAGTCTTACAGACATTTCAACTTCCTCAATTATTGTATTAGAATTAGTTACATGAAGTTGTTGATAACAAAATATATTTGACCCTTATCATTTTCATATTTATTTGTTCAATCCTGCACTCTGGAGACCTGTGAGAAGCCAGAGGACAGCATGGCCTACATTTTGGATTCTTGACCATCATGAGCTGAAGAGACAAGTTTCCAGAAAATAAAATTAGTAGTAGTAATGATAATAAGTGAACATATGGATTGTGAAAATGAAACAGAAATAAATGCTCTGTACCTACATTTGGCAAGCGTTATTTATAAAGGACAAACAAGTAATAATAGTTGAAGACTTCAGGTTGTGCTGTTGTGAAGACTCCAATTTGCCTGGTAGTGTAAAAGCAGCTGTAGAAACTGAATAAAGAAATGAGTGTGTCTACATCTACATGTCTACAAATCTTCGAATGAAGGCGTTTTGAAAGTGAGTTCCCCATTACTTTCACTGCTCAGCCATTCCTGCTTCTTATTTGTTTGTTTTAATTTCTGTCAAAAGAGAACTCTAGTTTGGGGGCCACACAAGATCACCCACACAGATTTGGCTCACAGGCTGTCGTTTTCTTCTGTTTGTTCTACAGAATAAAATAGAATGGAATACTCACTAATTAGAATGAAATTTTACAAATGAAAGCCTTTGCTGCAGGTTTCGTGTGCTTTTTAACTCTAGGGAACAACCTCTGTCTTTCAGTTGAGAATTTTAAATATCAAGTGTCTGGAATAAATGGAAATTACACTGAATAGAAGCCAACAAGAGGAAAGGGCTGATCATATGTGAGTGATTTGCTGTAAATAAGAAAAGACAAGAACAATTACAGCCTTCATCAGGTGAAACACAAGTCAATACATGTGTTGAGACAGCTAAAAGAGTCTACCTATGTAAGTCATATTATTAAATAAGTTAATTATCTACTTTATTCGTATAAATCTCCACTGAATTAAACCGGAGACTTCAGGTCATGGGCCTTTTATCTTGGTTCTTCATTTCACTTTGTGCATATTGAAAAGTAATTACTCCATTCACCTCTGTGTCTAAATAACAGCAGCTAGAACTTCGATATAACTGTCTTTCATTGATTCAACACATATTTATTGTTTATTTAATGTGTTGTACTCTTCTAAGTAGTGAAGTTAGAATGATAAACACTGATGGAAATATTTTTTTTTACTTTATTTGTGTCAAGACATTATCACAAATTTGTGATTTGAACCTGAGAAAAGATATTAAGAGGATTTGGGCATCATGTTGTCAGATTAGCTGCTATGATGGATTTATTCCCAGTGGAGTCTCAAATGTGAAATATTCATTTGATAGTACTTACATGGCATTGAAGGACTAATTAATTACATATAAAAATACAAGTGATTCCGTTCACTATAGAACTAAGTTGTCTATTGGGTTCAGTGTGGGAGGACATTCGACCACCATCCTTCTGGACAAATGAATGCTGTATTGCAGTGACTGAGAGTTCTTCCATAAAAATGCATTAAAATTTCAGTGCCTGCTTGGGACATGTTTGAATCTGCCCTGCAATATTTCAGAAGGTCATAAAAGGAAACTTTTTGAAATATGATAGAGTAGGTAACATATAAGCAAAAATAAGCATAGGGCATTGGTCACTAAAAGAAAAAAATGGGTAAGGAACAGAATCCAAGAGAAAAAATGGCTTTCTCCAGAGGAAAATGATTCTATCACATGCATGTGTCAATCAATGTTTCATTTTAAGGTCATTTTCAAGTTAGAAGGAAAATTGCCAGCATCCTAATGTCTAGTAAAGATCCCAGGTAAATCTGCCATTAGCACAAGCTTGACTTTGTTTACTTGATCTTTGTACAAAAGCGTTTAAAGGATACTAGGGGGGAAATTCAGAAGAAATGCGTCCATCAACTTTTAGGCTTCCTTAGTAATTTTTAAAAATTAATTACATTTTTTGTTGGGCCACTGCATACATGTATACAATACATTCTGATTACCACTGGCTCCTACGCTCCTGTATCTCCCTCTAGTCTTTGAGTGAATATTGCCAGGGCCCCTCAAATGCGGGCACAGCGCAGGCAGCTGCAGCTGCTGTGATGATATTATGATGATATTTCATAGCCCTTTTCCCTCTCTTCATACTTTTTACATCCTCTGCTCCCTCTTACTTAGTGTTCTCTGGGCCTTAGATGGCACGATATAAATGTCTGGTTTATACCTGAGCCCCCAGTGGTCACTTATTCTCAATACCCTCAACAGCCATGAGTCTCTGCATTCATGGCCATTCAGTGTAAAAAGAGGCTTTACTGATTAAGGCTGGTGGCAGCATTTATCTACCCATGTGTGTAAGTGAAAAGTCTCTATTTTCCAAAGTCTGCACTAAATTATATAATGGCAAGAGAAATTAAGTAAAAGCATGTGAAATTTTTGACTTTATAACACACTTAGATATTTTACTATCTTTTCTACAATCACATCTAACTTCATCTAATTAAAATATGTCCATGGCAAAGGATCAGAGAAAATGATTAGTAAATGTCTACATATATGCACATTGCTAGTCCTGCCCTCAATTTCTAATTTTTCTTAAATTTATATTGTTTATGAAACACCATGCTTTAGTTTCTTCACAATATTTATTTTTATCTGCTAAGGGTCTTGTTATGAAACCACTGACACACTGCATTTCAATCTCATGCTCCTAGATTGCAGGATGCGGTGAAGCTCGCAGGAGAAGTCTCATTGTCTTGGCCGTCAGGCATTGTAAAACACAGCTGATTCTACTCTGGCCCCCTTTATCTCTGCCCACATCCCTCCTCTCTTTTTGTTTTCATTAAGTAACGAAGGTAAAGGAAGAATATATTTTCAGGATAATTTTGCCAAGCTTTTCAGTTCAGTTGTGCCTCAAGTAAGTATCTCTTAGAGAAAAGCATTTCTGTTGATTGACGTTAAACATTTATCCCCACTCCACAATGAAAGACATGGAGTTTCCTTCTTAAAAATTAACCAGCTAGCTATAATTTGGTGTTGATAAAGGACACATTTAGAACTGACTCAGAATCTCAAAATTTTAGAGTATACTGAATGAGAAGAAAAACTTAGTACCTCCCTCCCATGCAGAAATTCTCCAACTTGACTTCCTTTCTTATATTAGCCCCACCTCTTTATGCCTCTGGCCCTTTAAACAAACATCAAGTAAAGAAAAGGAAGCACATAAAATAATCCTCCCTGCAAAATGATCTGAGAACACAGGACAAAGACAGCCACTCACAAACCAAGGACTGAAGCATGCCGGTCATTCACAGACCCCAGGGGTAAAAACAATGTTGCCCATGCGAATAGCTTACTTTGAGATGCAGAATTGCAAGACAAAGCATTCACTTCTGTTTAAGCATGAGTCTGTGATACCTTGAAAAAGAAAATTCTAGAAAACTAATACCATAGCCTCATGAAAATACACAATTAAATTTACCAATATAATCTGGCAGGGTTTTAATCTGCATGAACAGTCATCAGAATAGAACTTAAACACACACACACACACACACACACACACACACACACACACACACACACACACAGCATCTAGGGTTCAGGATCCCAATGTCCTGAAAAGAAATATATTGCTGCACAGATAGTCCTTTTGCATATGACCTCTGGATATCCTGAAGTTCTTTGTCCTGTGGAAATGATAGTATGAATTGTCTCATACTTTATCTTCATTTAAAATAACAATGAAAGATGATAAATTAGTACCATTTGATAATAAATTAGAAACAAAGAGAACACTTCTCTGCTCAAAAACACAATATTTTGCAAGATAGCTACTTCAGTGCAGCTAGAAGAATGCATCAGTCTCCGAAAGGACAAGTCCTTTTTATTTTTTATTAGGTTGGTAGAGTCAGATTTCCTGATGTGGAAAGAGATTTTTCTTTCCAACAATAAAACTTGATTAGTAGTGCTTGTATGTGAAGAGGGAGGGTTTTGTTTTGTTTTTTCCTTGAGACAAGGACCCTAATTTAATGTAGTTTTCTGCTTCCTTTGTTCATTTATTTTTTGATGTTCAAAACTAATTTCTTCCTCAACAGGCAATCTTCGGTTCGAAACAGTGCCATTGACCTCTGTCTTTGACTCTGTGTTAAAATGTGTGTGTGTGTGTGTGTGTGTGTGTGTGTGTGTGTGTGTGTGTGT
>CABHPR010132204.1:0-29357 GCA_902168415.1 Peromyscus melanophrys | reverse complement strand
TGTGTGTGTGTGTGTGTGTGTGTGTGTGTGTGTGTGTGTGTGTGTGTAACTGCACAAGTCTCATTTTCTTCCCAGAGGGTGTTCACAGTTTCTTCAAAGACTTCAATGCTTATCTGTGGTTTGACTTTTTTTTTTTTTTAACAGCTCACGCATTTTGCCTGGAAGGTCTCCCCTGGTCAGCTCAGTGAGGAGAAGGGAGGCTGAGTAAGGTTGTTTGGAGTGGAATGTTGTTAATTAGGGGGGTTGCGACACAGCACATTTCACTCACTGCTTTCACTTCACATGCTTTACCCCACATCTAAATTGGAAGCAGCAGGTGTTTGATCTCAAAATAAATATTTTTCCTCTTTCTGATCTCCACCCTTTAATCTTAAAGATGATAGCATTAAAAAAGCAATTTATTTTTAAAAGCGGATTCTGGAATGTTATTGGCTAAAAGAACTTGGTTGAAATGAGATCATGGAAGCCCAAATCCTCATTAATAAGTGCCTTAATTTTTCAGATATGTAATCCTGGAGCATTTTTGGTTAATGTCTGTATACCTCATATTCCAGCAATAGCCATCCTTTTGTATGGATGGTTATTAAAAAGTCCAGTTAAACAAATGAACATGAAAACAGTACCATCATTGAGGCCAAGTGAGGGACCTCATACTCAGATCTGTGAGAGGAAAAGGCCCTCCGTGTCCCCTACCTGCTCAGGTCTGCCAGGCCTTGTAATTTAGAGGGGTGCTGTTGCCTTGTGCATTGTTGTTCTTATTTGTATAGGTTGTTGTCCTCATCCATCAGACTCCAATTTCTAGAGAGATCTGTGTAATATCTCTCTTCATGTCGACAGACTTCCACCGAGCCTTTGAGGATCGTTCTCTGTATTTTTCTCTCCTGTAAAACTAACTTTGTTTTTCTGTTTTGCTGGCTCGGGGCTATCTTCTACCCTGAAGCCTCTGGTTTTGCCATGTTGTCCTGATGTGGCAGATCTCTTCTCTGCCTACCATCTTTCCAACTTTGGATTTGGAGGTGGAACATGTTTGTCTATGTTCCCAGTGACTCTGCATGAGGCTCATGCCAACAAACTTTATCACCATTCTGTCTTGTTATTGTAGCAGTCACTGACCTGTTCCTCTCCAGTGTCTTTCTTTGTTTTAAGTTTTCTTCCTTACTTGGAAAAATTTGAGCTCAAGACTTAGAGTTATTGACTTTTAACACTAATTATGCCATCATTGTTAGGGTGGCAAAATCTGCATAAAGTCCCTTTCAGTGTCCTATGGTCTCACTGCTTTGCTTTGACTGATTTTATGGTCCAATCTTTATTCAGTGTGTTTCAAGTCACATTCTAAACTTTGTCATTAACATAAGTGTACCCTTTCTATTAACCTATTGTCATTCATCCTGTTTCCTGAACAGTGCATCTTTACAGTTATTTCTCTTTGGTTAGACCAAACCCAATAATTCTGTAACCCCACAACTCCAAATTCACTGACTTGATAGCTTTCTATATATCTTTTTTTCCTTCTAGTTCATTCAACATTAATCTAATGGCTTGTACTACAAATAATCTCTTTGCTTTTGTTCTCATGTGCTGTATTTGGGAATTTGACTTTTCTGGATATTTTGTATAAATGTGATTCTGTAATAGCTAGACTTTTGGCGTTGGCCCCTTCATGTGGTTAATGCATCTGAGCTTTATTCACATTATATCATTAGAAATTCCTTTGCATGGCTCACTTAGATTCTACAGTACAAATTCATCACACTCCCCAGCCTTTCCATTTGTTAATGTTATTGACCAAATTTAAAAATACACTCAAAACAGCCATCTTCTGTCCATATTTATTCAGTAGTCATATCCCTGTATTTTCTTTATTTTTGTAAAAACTTTCTTATCTGTCTTTGGTCCCTTTAAGTATATACCTAATACAATATTTAGTGTAATCCCATTTTTAGAGTTAAATTTGAAGGTACAATATCACTAAAGAATGTACTTTGTTCAACTTTTCTGAGTTTTTTACAATTACAATTCTGTTTGCTAAGATTTTTATCAATGATATCACACTGTATTCCATTGTCTTATCTTCTTAGGACCTTTTGTGCTGTAACAATTTCTCAGACTTCCATTGATTTTGAAGAGATTGACACTTTGGAATGTGCTGGGGAGATACATTGCAGGATGTACCTTCCAGGATTTGTCTGATGTTCTCGATGTTGTGGAGAATTTATGGAAAGAAGTCATTAGAGGTTATATGCACATGAATGACATTGTATCAAAGTTATGTGCTAGCAACGTTACCTCTTAATGATGACCCTGGTTGTAGGTGGAGTTTCTTTTGTTCCAACCACCTGCTCCCAAATAGCTGGCAGCCACTTCCCAAATAACTGACTTGGAGACTTAATATAAATTATAAATGCTTGGCCAATAGCTCAGGATTGTTACTAGCTAACTCTTACATTTACATTAACTCATATTTCTTATCTATGCTTTGCCATGTGGCTCATGGCTTGTCACCTCATTTTTCTACAAGTGCTGTTCCCTGGCTGGCATCTCCCCTGACTCCGCCCTTCTTCATCCCAGCATCCTCAGTTTGATCGTTCCATTTATACTTCCTGCCTGGCTACCAGCCAATCAGTGTTTTATTAAACCAATTCTAGTGACAAATCTTTACAGTGTACAAAAGAATTATTCCACAGCACCCTGTAGTTGAACTTTTTCTGTGTCCCATCCAGCCCATGGTCAGGATAAATCTCTCCCACCCACCAGTCCTGCAGCTGCTTGGACCCAAGTAAACACACAGAGGCTTATATTAATTAAAACTGCTCAGCCTACCACTGACTAACTCTTACATTTAAACTAACCCATAATTCTTATCTATGTTTAGCCACGTGGCTTGGTACCTTTTTTCAGTTCTGCCTTCACATCTTGTTTCCTCTGTGTCTGGCTGGTGACTCCTGACTCAGCCTTCCTCTTCCCAGAATTCTCCTCTCTGTTTATCCTGCCTATACTATACTTTCTGCCTGGCAACTGGCCAACCAGCATTTTATTTATCAACCAAAGCAGAGCAACATAATCACAGCATACAGAAAGACATCCCCAGCAGCACCCGGTCACCTGGCTGGTAGTGTTTTTCACATTTTTCCATCATGATTGTAAAAGTTTTACTCCTTTTCCAACTATGTTTTTGGGAGAAAGTTATAACAAGTATGACTTTGAGAAGTAGAGAATTACATTTCAGTTGACAATACAATATTTTCATTACTTATATAAATATAACAGTTTATATTATGTCATATATGTATATTCATATGCATTTTTTTACTCTAACTTAATTTCAATACCACTGCATTTATGTATTGCTGTTTTATCTATTAGATTATTACAATTTTGGCTGCTGAAAGACTTAGTTGGCTTCTGTGTCCTATGATATGCTCATCTCCTAAATTCTGTAGGTACACATACCTGTGTGTCTACATAAATGTATACATGCATGTATTTGTGCATGTCTGCAGTCATGTTTACATGTATGTGTTTGTTGCTATGACATATTGCAATTCTACCATCTAGTGTCTATTCTGCTATTAATTATTATGTATTTCCTGCCCTGTGGAAATATGATATACTCACCTATAGCATACCCATTTTCCAATGACTTCTGGCTTCTTTTATTAGGGAGCTGTAATTTTTAAAAACCAAACTCCAAGTGAAAGATTCTTTTAATTTGTAATTATTTGTATGTGTCATGTGCCTGCATGTGGGAATAAGCACTTTAGCACAGGTGCTTACAGGGACCAGAGACATTGGTTCCCTGGAGATCAGGAGTTATAGTCAGTTGCAAACTGCCTGATTTGGGTACTGGGGAACCAAACTCCATTCTCCTGCAAGATGGAGAGGAATACTCTTAAATGCTGAACTATATCTTCTGTTCCAGATCTACTGTATGTGTGTGTGTATGTGTGTGTGTGTGTGTGTGTGTGTGTGTGTGTGTGTGTGTGCAGGTGCAGAGGTTTGAAGAATATGTCATGTCCCCTAGAACTGGAATTACAAGTGTTTGGAAGCCACCTAATGTGGGTTCTGGGAACCACATTTGAGTAATCTAGAGGAGCAATGTCACACTTCTACATCACACATTTGGTATCCATCTGTGTCTTTTTGTGACTTCATCCTTCATTTATTTGGCCTTCTTATTTTATTTTTTGTGTATGGGTGTTTTGATGGCGTATGTGTCTATATACCATGTGTGTTCTTGGTGCCCATGGAGGCCAGAAGAAAGCTTCAGATCCCTGATTATTGGATTTATAATGGTTGTGTGTCAGCATGTGGATGCTAGGAATCAAACCCAGGTCCTTTGGAAGAGCAGACAGTGATCTTAATCTTTCCAGTCCCTGTTTAAAAAGTCAGTAGAACTCACTGGGAAAAACCCTTGACTGCATAATTTTTGAAAAATTTTAATAATTGCTTCAATTTCCTTAATGTGTATAAGGTTATTTGAGTGATATATTTGTTAGGTAAAATTTCAGATCTTTGTGTATTTCAGAGGACTTATTATATCTGATAATTAAAATTGTAAAACAGAATGTTTTTTATTTCATTGCTCCATTGTCTCATTACGTTCATGAAACATCAATGATGACCTCTGTGCAGATCAGCTGTGTGGGGGGGGTGGAGCTTAGAGTGACTCGGTCCTTTTTTTTCTCCTTTATAGTTCTCAAATCCAACTGTATAACGTTCTAGGAATGTGAAAACGCTGAGAGAAGAAGGAACTGACAAGCATCCTGGACTCAGTTCTTGTCCCTCCTAGGACAGGACATTCTACAGCGATTCAGTTCATCATGTCACAATTCCCAGGAGACAAAACTCAAGGCAGGGTACTTAAAGGTTTGTTTTTGTTTGTCTGTTTTGTTTTGTTTTTTTTTCAGCTGAAGCAGAGTTGTCACACAACATGCAGAGAGGGCTTTCCTGGGCTACTTTGCTGGAGCTTGGGGAATTTGCTCACCAGAAATCCTAGTCTCCCAGCACTTGAGAAGCAGAAGCAGGCGGATCTCTGAGTTCAAGGCCAACCTGCTGTGGGATGGTCTGTATGTCAAACATGTTGCTTATTGGTCAATAAATAAAACACTGATTGGCCAGTGGTCAGGCAGGAAGAAATATAGGCGGGACAAGGAGGAGAGAATTCTGGGAAGTGGAAGGCTGAGGAGACACTGCCACCCGCCACCATGACAAACAGCATGTGAAGATGCCGGTAAGCCACAAGCCATGTGGCAAGGTATAGATTTATAGAAATGGATTAATTTAAGATATAAGAACAGTTAGCAAGAAGCCTGCCACGGCCATACAGTTTGAAAGCAATATAAGTCTCTGTGTTTACTTTGTTGGGTCTGAGCGGCTGTGGGACTGGCGGGTGAGAGAGATTTGCCCTGATTTTGGGCCAGGCAGGAAAACTCTAGCTACACCAACCTGATCTACAGTGTGAGTTCCAGAACAGCCAGGGCTACACAGAGAAGCCCTGTCTCGAAACAAACAAACAAACAAACAAGAAAAAAAACAAAACAACAAAGCAAAAGAAATTCTAATCTGTCCTATGCTCCATAAATATGCATAAAAATTCTGGTTCATGAAATTTGATATGTATGTATGTATGTATGCTGCCTCCCCAAGCTACTGCAAGTGCTGAACATTGGCTCGATTTAAAGCATGGTGGGTGGGGTTAGGGTCTGCCCTTGGCGGTGGTAACCCAAGCCTCAGTGGGCCCACTTTACCTTCCTTTTGTTTTTCTATTGTGTCTGTGTGTTTTGTTTTCTTCTTTTTCTCTTCTTTTTTAACACACACATCCCTCAAACACAAAAGTAGCAGGAACTGGTTTTGTTGATTTTCTTTAACATTTTGTCATTTGCAATTTTAATAATTCTGACTTAATTCTTATTTTCTTACATTTTTTAAGAATTAGGCTTATAATCTAATAATTGTAAGTGAAACCATAGAGTGTGAATATTTAAACTTTATTTTTCTTTTCTAATATGTACATTATTACTGGGAACACTTGCCATATGTGTTCATGTGAGGCAGATATCTGTGCATGTGTGTCCAGCTGTATGGAATCCAGACAGAGAATTACTCCAAGAGTCACTCCTCTTGCCCTAAGGTTTCCCTCCCTCCTTCCCTCTGTCCCTCCCTCCTTTTCTTTCTTTCTTTCTTTCTTTCTTTCTTTCTTTCTTTCTTTCTTTCTTTCTTTCTTTCTTTCATTCTTTCATTCATTTTGATAGGGTTCCTTGGTGACCCAAAACTTCTCATGTAGGCTATGCTGGCTGGTCAGTGAGCTCCAAGGATCTGTTATTCTCTTCCTTCTCAGTATGGGCTTCTCTTCTAGGTTTCCTTTCTCAGCGACAGTTAACATTTCACACCTATGTTCAGTGTAACCCATTATACTTCTGCTAAAGCCTTGGTAATGCTGTGGTGAAGTGAGAAAGAGAGAGAAGTTCCATCTGTAGGTGGCTTGTGTCTCTGCTCTTGTGGCCTTCACTGTGAAGCTTCCTGCACTCTCGCTGTCCTGAGATGAACTACAAGGCTCACAGGGAAGGCCTCGCAACACTCCCTCTTCCATGTTGAAGACGGCTCTGACAAAATACTGTGTCAGCAAATATGTGCTTGTTATAAACCAGTAGCAAATGATTATTTGGGGTCAAGGTTCTTGAGAGTGTAGTAAAACTATGAGTAATTCCTTCAAAATGTGAAAATTCAGAGAATGCAAATTCAAGTTTAAAACTTCTGGAACTCTCTTCTGAATTTATCTGTAGGTCTCAAAGTAAGAACTCTTATTTTAGATTAAAAAAAAACCAGAAATACATGAGTCTGTGATTAAGCATACATACTGCTCTTGCAGCGAATCTGAATTCGGTTCCTGGCACCCACTCAGGCGGCTTGTTACCGGCCTAAAACTGATGCTCTAGAAGGATCTGCAAGCTCTGATCTCTTAGGGACTTGTACTTACCCTACCCCCATAAATACTCATATACACACACAATTTAAAATAATGATAAATCTTTAAAAATCAAATATAAAAAACAAACAAAAGCCTCATAATAAGCAAATAACCCAACACCAATTATTGTGTGAAGCTAAAATCCTTGCAGAACTTGGGAGTAATATATATTTGAAGGAAGTCACTTCCTCACCAATGACACCTGAACTATTCTCACAGGCCCTGTATTGTCTCATTCCAAAGCCACGCTCAGTTTCTGAAGTGTCTTTGGATGTTATGGTCTGTAAGTAACTGTGGATATTTAATTCTGTAGTTGATGTAAGAATTTTTCCACTGCATCAATCATTGCCTTTAATTTATATGAAACCAGAGATAATGGTTTCCAGTGTTTAATATTCAGCAATGTTGTGTTACTGTGGATGTCTTTCTGTATGCTGTGAATACATGTTGCTCTGATTGGTTGATAAATAAAGCCATTTGGTCTGTGGCAAGACAGCTTAGAGGCAGGCAAGAAATCCAAACAGATAGACAGGAAGAGAAAGGAGAGACAAGGCAGACACTGTAAGCTGCCACCAGGAGAAGCAAGATGTAAAAGTATTGGTAAGCCACAAGCCATGTGGCAAAGTATAGATTTATAGAAATGGATTAATTTAAGATGTAAGAGCTAGCTAGCAAGAGCCCTGCTATAGACCATACAGTTTGTAAGTAATATAAGCCTCTGTGTTTTTAATTGGGTTTGAGTGGCTGCAGGACCGGTTGGGACACAGGAAAACTTAGCCTAAGCCAGTGTTGCCTGTTTCTTTTGTAAGAGAAGTGACTTTGTAATTGTTCCCGAATTGTCTGCACTATCCTGGATCTGGTCCCAGGGGCACAGTAGCACACGCATACATATAGTCATGTACTTCTATCTGATTTTACTATTTGGCCATAGCTCTGATTTAGGTTTCAGTGTCCCCATGGACCTTGTGTGGAGAGATTGGTCATTAGTGAGGTCTCACTGGAAGATAGAGTGGACCACTAAGAGGTGGGGTTTTGTGGGAGATCTTTTGGTCACTGTGAATATGCTCTTATAAAAGATTGGACATTTTCTCAAGACTTTATTGGTTATGTTGAAAGAGTTGTTATAAATGTAGCCAAGCTGTGCCCATAAACCTTCTGTGCTTCTGCTGTAAGATGTGTCCATCTGCTCTCATATGAATTCCTGCCATGTCATGATTTCATCGCTGCTCTTACCTGTGTCTGACTTAATGGACTATGCTGTTTGACTTTTGACATTCAAAACTGGGCCAACTCGATTTCTTTCTTCATTAAAACCTGCTTCAGGTGTTTATTTCATCATAGCAATGACAACCTGATTAATATGATTATACTGGTCCCTTACATTTACTTTTCCTTCTCTCTCGTGATTCTTTGTATGATATTTAATTTTGTGTGATAACTCAGTTCCTCTAAAGAATGAAGTGCTATATAAACTCATGGTTTAAAACAGAGATAAATACCTCTTTTCAAATATTCAAATCAGCAAGGTGTCATTGTAGTTTCCAGGGAATATAGATCACATAAAGGAGTGGGCCAAACTTTCTTGGGTTTAACTTTATAAAAAGGTAAGTATTTTCAGGCTGTGATATTACATTTAGATTGATATTTATTTGTGAAACATTATCTTGGAGTAATACATCTATGTTATAGAATTTGAGTTGTCTCTATTCCTAATCCTAGCGCCAGCCTGCTTTTGGTAAGTTGCCAAATCTCTCTGTACCTTCATTGCTCTGAGTCTGAAGGTGATATAAGAAAATATGCTTAATCTTTTCCTCTCGAGGAGGGAGTGCACTTCTGCACACAGAGGATTTAGGATTCTTGAAACAAAACTCTTTTATCTAAGAAAGTAGCATAGGATCTTATCACGACATCATGGTACTTTCTTACTCAAGCCCATTAAGTTAAGTGTCCTCAGAGTGACAGCCACACACCTCCTGAGGATGCTCCAAGGAGTTAAGGTGTCATCATTTGATCAGTGGGTGTGCTGTAGATATCTTCTTCTGCAAGCAAGTTCTTATAGAGTGAAGAGAGATGCTTAAACATCAGCAGCAACAGAAGAGACTGTGTTCTGTGTGGTGTCCTCAGACTGCTGGAAACTGTACTCACGTCCTCCAGAAGATCAGCAAACACTCTTAAACACTAGGCCATCTCTCTAGGCCCTGCAATTCCTAGATTCTATGAAAATGCAGTTTAAAGTGAGCGGTGATCTCTTCTCTTGTGGAACTTAATTACAGAAAGAATACTGATGATTTATTTTCCAATGTAATACAGTTTTTATTAATTTCAGTTTTATAGTTTCTTAAATATTTATTGTGATCATAGGCAAATCAGCCAATCATCTCTGTGGGAAATTTTTGATTTTTTTTTTTAAGATTTGTTTATTTACTATGTATACACTGTTCTGTTTGTATGTTTTGCCTTCACATCAGAAGAGGGCACTGGTGGTTGTGAATCACCATGTGGTTGCTGAGAATTTAACTCAGGACCTCCAGAAGAGCAGCCAGTGCTCTTAACCTTTGAGCCATCTCTCCAACCCTTAATATGTTTTATTTTGTGTCTAGTACAAGGCAGAGCATAGAATGTCATAAACAGTCAATAATTGTAGTTTGAAATAGTGATCAAATGGTTGAATGAAGAATGTGTTAAAATTGAAGACTAGATTATTAGTTTTATTGGCAGTTTGATATGATTGTAGTTTAAATATAAATGAAAATAAACTAAAGAATGTTGCAAAGGATAATATTTGGGTCATTAGATAGCTTTTTGTTTCACAGTTATTTTGTACAATGTTCATTTCTGTAATAAACTGAAATCATCTTAAAGTTATTCTTTACTGAACCAACTTGTGATTGAATTTGTGCTGTGAAGCTGCATATTTTTGTATATTATCATAGGCCTAGCTGTTTATGACTAATTTTTATATAACCCTATTTTGCATCTAAAATTGCCATTTATCTTAGTAGTTAACTTTGTTTTTGAAGGTATAAAATTCTAAAACACGATCATTTTTGTAATTTAGTTTCTGATATTTCTGTGAATGGTATATGGAAAACAACAAGTGCCACTAAATATTTTATGTTATCTAGTTAGGTTCCATTTATTTACATTTAAAGTCTTCCCTTATTATTGATAATATGCCCTACTATTATTTTCATGATGTCTTCTGATGGTCACCGTTGTGATGTGACAAAAACTGTGTTTATTTCTACAGAAGTCATAAAATGGCTCCAGATTTCATTGTAGGCATCGATAGCTGAGGGTTTATAGTCAGTACAACATATCAACATATGTTTAGTTATTACACTAACACAATAGTTAGCAACACTGAATGTATCTCCTTTAATTCATCAAAATATCAACTACAAGTATTACTGGGTTGAAATGTTGTCCATGATACCAAGGGCTTTGTCATCATTAATAGGACACTCTGGTTTAAACCTCTGAGTAGGTTAGGAAAGGAAAAGTATCACAATATTCCCCTCTGTCTTAATAATCTATTCTTTAAAAGTCCTGCCTACATCTTAAATGCCTAGGATCTCACCTTGGCTATATGACATCGTGAATAGGCTGGTAAATTTTTTAAGTTAAGTTAAATACACAAAGTAATGTATTTCATTGAGGCAATTTCATACAGATATTCATTATGCTTTCTTATGATTCATCCTTCTCCCCTACACCTATCATCACACCACCTCTCTTTCATGATTCCTCTAACCTCAGACAGCTCCCATTCTGCTTTCCTGCTACATGAATTCTTCACACTCTCTTTCCCCCCAACTCACTGAAGTTTTCTGAGAGGGAAATTTTTGTTGAGGTTCTGCATAAGATAGTGCACACCTTTAATCCCAGCACTCGAGAGGCAGAGCCAGGCGGATCTCTGTGAGTTCAAGGCCAGCCTGGGCTACCAAGTGAGTTCCAGGAAAGGCACAAAGCTACACAGAGAAACCCTGTCTCGAAAACAAAAACAAAAACAAAACAAGATAGAAAACACATGAATGTGTTGTGCTGAGTTTGACTTGTTTAGCTTGCCATGATTTCCATTTCCATCCATTTTTCTGTGAAATCAGGATTTCATTTATTGGTGACTGAATGAAATTCAATTATATACATCCATGACACCTGTCGATGGACAGCCCAGCTGGTTCCATTCCCTGGTGTTTGTGAATAGTGCAGGTGCCTGACTCTTTAGCCAAGTACTCATGTCTCACTGTCACATAACAAGTCATGTCAGAAGGGAGGATATGCTCAAGGAAGACTAACAGAGACATTTTTGCATTTAGCTCCTCTGACCTTGTCTTCCATTCAGTACTTTGTTTTCCACTCCATTTTATTTTTTGTGGTTCAGTTTGGATAATTTCTGTTGAGCATATCTAAGTTCATGATTCTGTCTTCTGTTGTGTCATGTCTTCTGACACACTCTTCATTTTTCTCAACATACTTCATAATCCCAGGATTTTAGGACTTAAATTCAGTTGCTTTTCTAGCTTCCACCCTGTGCTAGAATTGTGGTCTGATTACACAAGCATAATATGCTTCTTTGCAACTGGTTTCTTAAATATGATAATGACAATTAAAGCTTGATGATTCTGATAGTTAAATGTTTCTTGTGTCTGGTTCTATTTCAAATCTTATCCCTTGAGTGGAACTTATTACGTTCTTGTTATCTGTGTAAAATATTTTTAAATTGCTGCACAGAATTTTGTGTAAGAAGAAAAGAGACAGAAAATTCATAGTGCTTATGCTGGGAAGATGTTGTCCTTCTGTCAGGCCACTGTTCTTGGGAGTTAAGTCAAGCCCACAGTAGAGCTGAATTTTTGTTTCACTGTGGCAGTAGTCATCTCTGGTGGATCACAAGTTTCAGACTCCCCAAAGTGAAATGCTGCCACATTTCGGTAAGTGTGAGCCTGGTGTGTCAGTAGGATTTCCCTTGTGTTCTCACTTAGCTCTCAATAGACCCTGCATCTCTGCACAACTGATGAAATCTCTCCATTATTAAATATACCATTATTTGTACAAAGGTATGGATTTCATAGGACACTTTCAAATGTGTATACAGTTGGTCACATGAATGTTCCCCTTTATTTTCATTTTCTTCTCTTGACTTCCCCTTATCCCTCTTGCCCCAAAGAAATCCCCATTCTACTTTCTGATATCATCCTTCCAAATACATTTCTGCAACTATTACAAGGCATGTCATACTGTACACAAATTTCCCTCCAAATTGAAACATTCTATCATATCATGGAAGGAACTTCTTATGGTTTAGAAACTAAACAAAACTTACAAGACTTAGGAAGATAATAACTCACAAGTCTCATGAAATTCCTGAAACTTGCAAGGCTCACAAGTGCTCCCACCCACACTCCCAGAATGCTATGTAAGTACTAAGTGCTGATGAGGAAAGAGCACTCTTTAGTCCTTCTAGGCACCTACAAGTCATACAAAGGAACTCAAGGAACACAGGTCCTATAAACTGTTTCATGGTGGCATGATGTTGTCAGAGATCAGGTTGTCTTTGAGTCTTCTGTGAATAACTCTTGCCAATATTCCTGTAAGCAATCTCAATAAACTTGTTAGCTTACTAAGTTAGACTTGGGTAGAATCATTACTTTAGTTCTAGAGGATGTGAATTATCATGCAGAAATAAGTATTATACAAAACATTGTAAGGAAGAGGAGAGAGAGTAAATTTAAAAGAACAACATAATTGTATTAATCAGGTTTTCATTGCTATGATGAAATACCTGAAGCAGATTCTTAAAAAAGAATGGAGTTTTATTAGCCTAGTTTTGGATGTTCAAAACCAAAAAGGGAAAAACAGATGTTTGTTCTTACCTTCTTGGAAAAAGTCCCACTCAATCACTGCCAAAACAGAGACCTACAAACTGAAAATGAGTTGGGGAGAAGTAGTGTGATTGGGTCCTGCTGGGTGAGGCTGATTCCTGCCTGACAGGGTTGAATGTCACAGAGACAATCCTAATCTGCCTCCCTTTTTCTGTTATGGAAGGGTGCTTCTTTCCAGCTGCAGTAGTGGTTGATGAGCCCTGTCATCAATGATGGAATATATAACAGAGGCCAAGATATCTCTGAATGGAACATCTTTAGGAAGAATCCCAGGGTTGTCATTTTCCTCTACTCGGTATGGAGTGGCATGTTTCCTTGATAAGGGAAATCCATATAGTGACTCTGGGACTGCCTTTCAACCACTAATGGATTAGACAGTGTTATTTAAATCACTAAAGTAACAAGTATCAGAGGACATAACAAGCAGGATGTGGTATCAGGGCTGTGGCCTTTGATGTGGATCATAAGACATGCAACTGAGCTCAGCTGGAGGAACTGGCCTGCGTGCGGGAGGAATTACAACAGAGAAAGTGCACGCTGCTGCTTGACTCTGTGTTAGCCTCTCCTTTGGAAATAAAACAGGAAAAAAATATGGAGGTTTTGCTTTGCTGTTTCTTACAGTTGGCAGATATGAGGGAATGAGATGTAAGTTGGATATGGGCTAAAGAGCCCTTCCTAGGACCTAAAATGTTAGAACCCATGGGAAGTGTCAGATAATGAAGAAGAGAGCAAGGTGAGGGTAATAGGAGATACCCATGTTTCTAATCTTTAATACAGAGAAAAGGAAAAATTACAACTCAGCATGCAGATAGGGGCTTTAATAGTCCATTGGAAAAGAACCACGTTGGTCAGGGATATTGTCTCTGAACTGCCTCAGAAAGACTTTTAAGAAAGAAATGGGCTCTCATTCACAAAGCTGTAGGACATAGGCTTAGACAGAATCAGTCTGGGTACTGTGGAAAGAATGATACTAAGTAATATAATTACCCATCCCTCCGTGACACAAAGGCTGCGTAACTTGAAGCACTGTGGGGGAAATTAATCCCTGATGGACTGGTTTGTATGAACCATTAGTGGCAGTTGGTTATTGCTGTCTGGGATTCTCCATTGCAGATTACCGAAGGATGATAGAAAGACAGAGAACTGGGTATGAGAGAGGCAGTGTTTTGTGCCTAGCTCACCAAGCCAGATAGGACTGTGTTCACAAGAAAGTTAAAAATGGCATTGAATGGGACCTTGGGGCAAGTGTGGGCCTTTGGTGGATTTGCTGAATCCTGTAGTGGGATATGATGTTTATGAGGAGGGAGAAGTTCTGGGAAATCTGAATGACTAAGACCATTGTGCAAACTGGGTACACAAATTTGTGGTGCAGGGCCAGATGACTTCGTTGGCAAAGATACTTGCTGCCAAGCCTGATGATATGAATTTGATCCCTGGAGTCCACATGTTAGAAATAGGGAACCAGCTTCTCCAAGTTGTCCTCTAATGTCCCCCTGCATACCATGGCGAATACACACACACACACACACACACACACACACACACACACACACACACTCACTCACATATACACACACAAACCCAGGGGGAGGGATAAAATAAGTGTGAAAATATTAATTAAAATTAAAACTTTAAAATAATAAAGGGATGATAAAAAAGACCAACAAGGCAAAGTCTACCCAGCCAGTGAAGGCAAATATAGCAAGATATGTGTTGAGCCAGAGTTCCTAGGGAGAAAATTACTAGAAAACAAACACCTTGCTAGGGATCTCCTGGAAGACTTTAAGGCTTGAGAAAAGTTATTGGAAGAAAAGACTAAGCTTGTCAGGTAAGCCCACAGAATGTTTGATGTAACATATATGGGGTGGGGTATCATTCACACAGTTGAGGGTCCTTTCAGCAGCTGGGTGTGATTGATGAAAGCATAAGGACCCACAGTACTGGCCTATCAGAACCATGGAGCTGGACTATTGGCAGAGACAGCATGAGAGAGCATACCTGAACCTGAGTCAAGCCAAGCAGTGGAAGCCCTCTCCCACAGAGACCATCATTCTTACAGTGATGCACGACAGCCATGTTCCAAGAGGAAGAGGCCACATGGCTCATGAAAATGTCTGTGCATTATGAAAGGCTAGCAGTGGTCCCCACCCATGCCACTGCACCAATATTGCTTTTTTAATTTAAAAACTGATAGCGGTGGTGAGATGTTTTAGTAGTGCATCAGATCCTGATAATATTTCTTTATTAGAATCCCCTTAACCGGCCGGGCCGGGCGATGGTGGCGCATGCCTTTAATCCCAGCACTCAGGAGGCAGAGGCAGGTCGATCTTTGTGAGTTCAAGGCCAGCCTGGTCTACAGAGTGAGATCCAGGAAAGACACAAAGCTACACAGAGAAACCCTGTCTTGAAAAACAAAACAAAACAAAAAAGATTTAAAAAAAAAAAGAATCCCCTTAACCACTCAAGACCAATTTGCACTTGCCTGCAATGAATGATAGAGAACCTTCACAGATCTTACTCATCCTCTCTCAAAAAGGATATAGAATTCTTTATATAATTTTTAACTTTAGCATCTTAGAGATTTCAAAAAAGCATCTGGAATAACAGTAAAGACACTAGTTACAGAGTCAAGTTACAGCAGTGTGTGTGAGTATGGAAGTCCAATCTCAGAAGCTAGAAGATTATTCAGTAAATATCTCACCGTCAGGGATTGAAATACCTCTCTATGAGGAGTTGTTGGCCAGAGAGGATAAGCTGGCATCAGGGACCATGAACAACTGTTGACTGTGTTCAAGAGGCACAGAGTAAGTCTCTACTACGAAGATACTACACTTTGGCTTCAGGACCAGGGGAAATTGAGCTGAGACTAAACAGGAAGCTCCTTTCCTACTGGCAGAAAGGTTCTCTGCAGATTGCTCAGTGGGGAAAAAAAATGTAACTAACAGTCCTACTTAGGTACATATTCTGTATGCTACAGTACCAACATTCTGGGCAAAATGTGCTCACAGATGTAATAGTAGCACAATTGTCATGGAGGCATCTGAGTGCTCCACAGGAGAGAACTCAATATCTGCTGTAAAGTAGGGAACAGGTTTTGGCTGAGGGTTGGGGCTCATAGGCCTTAGGGTAGACTTTACAGTTATTGATTTAGTAAATGGATATGAAGATGAACTTCTCAAATTGCCTTCTAAACAGTTGAGATTATGCCCATATATTAGTGTTTCTATCATCCTAAATTGACCACGCAAAGAAGCTTCTGCTTTGTAACAGGACTTTTATTAGAGAAATTCATAATTAGACATCTTCTGAGATTAAGTAATTGTTTGTGTGGCACAGTGGCTTGATACTTAGCTGATTGTGAAGTAAAACAGAAATACATATATTTCACCCCCTCCAAGGCTCAAAGAATATTGTAGTAGAGGTAGAAATAATAAGATAATAGCCAGAAAAAGGGATGGAGTATCAGTAGTTTCTTACTGGTTGAAATAATTTGTCATGGAGGGAGACTCCAAAACTCAACAAAGCTTACAACTTACAAGTCTTATGAAGTTCCTCAAACTTATGAGATTCACAAGACTCTCACCTCCCAGGTTATGGAAGCATTAAAGGTTGCTGTGGAGAGGAGATTTTTCTGACTTCTATAGCTGCCTGCAGGTGTGCAGAAATCTCTAAAGATGTAGCTTTTGCAGGTCTTCACCCATGCCAGATGACTAATGATAAAGTTGTCTTTGAGCCATCCATGCTCCTTTAAGTAACCCCAGACATTACTCATATAACTCCAAGGAACTCTCTGCTGCACTAAGCTAGACTTGGGTGGGGCTGTGATTTTGATTAGTCATTGCTACCCTATCACATTCCCCTCAGAAAAGTCACACATATGGTTAAATCAAAGGATGCTTTTATGTGTTCATGTTCCCGCATCATTCTTGGACAGTTCCTGTTTACCTAGGTCATAATTATAATATTTTTTCAACATTCTTATTTTTTTCTATCTTATGTCTACAGAGTATCTGATTTGGAGGGATTCTTTTCTCTCAGCTGAAGGAGACTGACTTCTACATTGACAAAGCTTCTTTTCTACATCTACCAGCACTATACCTTCTTCTGGCTTATGTGACAGGGGCCTTCTTTATCTTGCCCAATAGAAGTTTACCCATTGTTTATTCCTTGAGGCAATGCGTTTGGTAGAAGGGGAAATTTGTTCTCCCTCTCTGGGTATCAGACTGGTCTCAATTCTACCATTTAAGTATGTCAACATATTGTTGGGCATTTATATAATTGCTTATACCTTTGGTATTATGAGAGGAAAAGTATAATGAGAGAACTAGTATTTATGCTTGCATCCTATAAATGAGAAACCGACTAGATATTTCTAATCTCTATTCTTAATCTGTGCTGTTGCCTGTGGTGGATGATTATTGGAAAAGAATAAAAAGATTGACTCTAGTTCCGTGTACCTGAAGCTCTCAGGGTGTTCTAAAATTTTATCATATCCAGCCTTGGATCTTTGAAAGTCCTCTCAAGTTTCATATGATTTTTCTTTCATGATTTTTTAAATGCTGGATCTTGTGCTGTGTGAAGATTAAATGATCCACACAGCATTTCTTTCAATAGTTCTGAAATTTGCTTTTTACCTCCATTCTCAGATGTATTTGAAATTTGTTTGTAGATTTTTCTGGCACTTATTTATTTGTTTATTTATTTATAAGTTAGGAAAGAAATGATAGTATTTGTGGGTGTACATACTGTGTTTAATAGCAATATATTCCAGAGTTTAGGGAGTCCACGCAGAGCATTACTTTTATTAAAACAGTCTTTCAGTATTAATGTATAATGCATAATATCAACTAGCTTTTCATGATATATTGAAAATCAAGTTGTGTCATTTTCAGCTGGAGCTATAGTATTAAAACTGTATAATTTATATAATGAATCTAGTCAACTTTCACCTATTGTTTGAACCTACTGGAATTTTTCAATATCTTCATCTCAACCAATTTTTACTCTTCACCACCATTTTTCATATATGAAGTTTACAGAGGAAAGAGGAGTTAGGAAAGCTTGAGATTATTGGCTCTAAACTTGAGAATCAATTTGTCCATTTACAAAGAGCATGGGTGATATTGACAAATGCCAAAAGTTTATTCCATACTATTTATAATTATAGTGGGCTAAAAATATGTTCAGGTTATATTCTGAAACTGCTAGCTTTCAACTTTATGGAAATAGACTTATTTGAATAAGGACATGGATTCTTTTTATGATAGTTGGTGTGACAATCATGTATAGCAAGTTTTTCATTTTTCCCCGGCATGACTCTAAACCAGGTCCTCTCCATATATCATGCATTTATTACCATGTGCATTAACTTGATGTTTCTATTACCCAGGAAAGTTAATACTATTCACTACAGTAGAATTCTATGTTTACATCCCCTGACACAGATGTTTATGGAACCGAGCACATGTCTTTGTTAGAAACTCCCTGGAGCATTCTGGATTATAGAAATAGTAAGGAAAAGTCATCTAAAAATAATGGAGCTTTATGATTGACACCTAGAACAGCCTTGATGACTTTGGAAGTGTGGAAGCATTATGTATGAACTATACTTGATTTTATTGCAAGAAGTAGGTAATCCTGGCAAATGAAATGTGTGCTTCTCAGACTTTTTTTTCGAGAAGCTCTTGTATTATAGAAACTGGAAATGGACAATAACCACTTCCTTCCTAGACTGTTCATATTTTATTTGTTCTGCATGTAAGCCATCAAATGTACCTTAGTGTTTAGCCAAAATAAATATGTATCTATTTGTAAAACATTTCTATTTTTTCCAGTCATATGTGACTCAAATTTGTACTTGGAAGGAAAAACAGATTAATTTGTGTCATGGGAAATCATCATATATATAGTATGCCATTGAAATTCTAAAAATATTAAATCTGTAAATAGCAAAGACATACTGAACCCCCCAAAAATTGTGCTGTAAGAGTGCCATTGGATTTCAGAGTAGAAACGATGTTGAAACGCACTCCAGAGCTGAAGTTATTTGTATCCTACAAGATTCATGAAAGACGTTTCTTTTCTACTTCTCATTTTGAAAATTACTAAAATGAATACTCTATTCATAACTTAACAAATATATTTTATTGTAGTTTAATATATTTCTTGCAAAGGGAGATAAAAAATCAAGTTAATGATCTATGCACTGTTTAAAATAGTCATGTTACCTTACTGTAAGAGTTGTTTCTGCTGTACAAAGAACCAGTCTTTGAAAGCTATTAGAACTACCCATTTGGGACTTCCTTACTCTGCTCGGGTACAGATCATACCAGTCAGATGAACAAGCGAGTGTAGATGGAATTTTCTCTGGTCCTGCCTTGCCCAGCAGTCCGGACAAAACTCTCCCATCTGTGGTCCCACAGCTGCTAATAAAATAATTACTCAGAGACTTATATCAATTACAAATTGAATGGCCTATGGTTCTGGCTTATATTAGCTAGCTCTTTCAACTTTATTCAACACATTCTTATTAATCTATGTCTTGCCACATGGCTTCTTGGCTTATACCAATATTGGCTTTCACATCTTCCTTCTTGGGTGGCTCAATCACGTCTCCTCTGACTCCACCCTCTTCTCTCTGTATCTCTCTTGAATTTCTCACCTGGCTGTAAGCTTTCTTGCCATAGACCAAATCAGCTTCTTTATTAACAAATAAGAGCAACACACATTCACATCGTATAGAAAGACATGCCACAGCAGGTAAGTGACCTGCTTGCCAGCTGAACTGTCCCACTTTCTAGATTCTGTTCCCAAAGACCCACTCCACAGCCCACACCCTCCAAGTTCATCACTTGCCCCACTTCTGGACCCTACAGACTTATTTCCAACTCCGGCAGATTTCCTTCAGCTGCTTGGGCATTTAATATATGATAGAAGAAATAAATTCATTGGTCAAAGAAAATACTAAATTTAAAAAACTCCTAACATAAAACATCCAAGAAATCTAGCACACTACAAAAAGACCAAACCTAAGAATGATAGGAATAGAGAAGAAGAATCCCAGCTCAAAATCCCAGAAAAATATATTTAGCAAAATCATAGAAGAATTTTTTCCTAACCTAAAGAAGATGCCTATAAAGGTATAAGAAACATACAGAACACCAATATAGATTAGAACAGAAAATAAATTCCACTTGCTACATAATAATCAAAACACTAGAATGGCCTGGAATGATGTCTTTCAGACTCTAAGAGACCACGGATGCCAGCCCAGACTATTATACACAGCAAAACTCCAACCCAAGGAAGTTAACTACATCCATCAAAACAGAGGCAATAGATAATCTCAGACCAGGAAAATTCAAAAAAAGGAAAGACACACACACACACACACACACACACACACACACACACACACACACTCCCCAATAAAAAAGCCAGGTTGAAAGAAAGGATACAAAAATAGAATCCATTATCCTGCTGCATATAAGTAACACATCTCAACATTGAAGATAAACACTACCTCAGAGTAAAGTGCTGGGAAAATATTTTCCAATCAAATTGACCTGAGAAGCAAGGCATAACATCTAACACAAGACATCAAATCCAAATTTAGCAAAAGAGATGGCGAAGGACATTTCAAACCCATCAAAGGAGAAATCCAACAAGATAATAGTTAAATTCATGACATCTATGCTCCAAGCACAAGAGTACCCACATTTGTAGAAGAAACATTACTAAAGCTTAATTACACATCAAACCTTAAACATTAATAGTGGGAGACTTTAAAACCCCACTCTCACCAATGGGCAGGTCATCCAGACAGAAACTAAACAGAGAAATAATGAAACTAACATGTTATGAATCAAATAGGCCTAACATATCTACAGAATATTTCCCCAAAACACAAAGAATATACCTTCTTCTCAGCAGCTCAGGGAACATTGTCCAAAATTGACCATATACTTGGTCACAAAGCAAATCTCAACAGATATAAGAAAAGTGAAGTAACTCCCTGTATCTAATCAGATCATTAGGGATTAAAACTGGATTTCATTAACAACAGAAACAACAGAAAGCTTACAAACACATGGAAACTGAACAACTCACTATGGAATGACTATTTTGTCAAGGCAGAAAGAAATAAAGAAAGAAATTAAAGATTTTCTAGAATTTGATGAATATTAAAGCACAGCATATCCAAACTTATGGTATGCAATGAAAACAGTGCTAAGCAGAAAACTCATATCACTGGGTGCCTACATATAAAAATTTGAGATATCTCATACTAGCAACTTAACAGCACACATAAAAGCTCTAGAACAAAAAGAAGTAAGCACACCCAAGAGAAGTAGACAAAAGAAATAATCAAGCTGAGGGCTGAAATCAATGAAATAGAAACAAAGAGAACAATACAAAGAATCAATGAAATAAAGAGTTGGTCTTTTTTTTTTTGAGAAAATCAACAAGAAAGACAAACCCTTATCCAAACCAACTAAAATACACAGAGAGAATATCCAAATTAACAAAATCAGAAAAATAGGGGACATAACAATAGATACTGAGGAAATCCAGACAATTGTTAGGTCACACTTCAAAAACCTGTATTCCACAAAATTTGAATATCTAAAATAATTGGACAATTTTCTCAATAAATACCACTTACCAAAGTTAAATCAAGATCATATAAGCAACTTAAATAGATCTATAAGCCCTAAGAAAATTGAAGCAGTCTCCCATCCAATAAAAGACCAGGGACAAATGGTTTCCAACATAACTCTACTAGATTTTTAAAGAGGTGTTAATACTCATACTCCTCAAATTATTCCACAAAGTAGAAACAGAAGGAACATTGCCAAATTTATTTTATAAGGCCACAGTCATCCTGATACCCATACCACACAAGGACTCAACAAAGGAAGAGAATTACAGACCAATTTCCCTCATGAACATAGCTGCAAAAATACTCAGCAACATACTTGCAAACTGAACTCAGGAACACGTTAAAAAGATCATCCATCATGATCCAGTAGGCTTCTTTCTAGAGATGCAGGGATGGGTGAACATGCCAAAACCTATCAGTGTAATCCACCATATAAACAAACTGAAAGAAAAAAAAAGATCATATCATTAGATGCTGAAAGTGTCTTTGACAAACTCTAATACCCCTTCATGATAAAAGTCTTGCAGAGACCAGGGATACAAGTGACATACCTAAACAGAGTAAAGGCAATTTACTGGAAACCTACAGTCAACGTTAAATCAAATGGAGAGAAACTCAAAGCAATTACACAAAACCAAGAACAAGATAAGGCTGTTCACTCTCTCCATATGTACTCAATATAGTATTTGAAGTTCTAACTAGAGCAATAAGACACTAAAAGGGATCAAAAGGATAACAATTGGAAAAGAAGTAAAAGTATCACTATTTGCAAATGATGTGATAGTACATATAAGCAACCCAAAAAAATTCTAGCAGGAAATCTCTACAGCTGATAAACACCTTCAGCAAAGTGGGTGGATACAAGATTAACTCAAAAAATAAGTAACCCTCCTACATACAAAAGACAAACAGGCTGAGAAAGAAATAAGGGAAACAACACTTCACAATAGCCACATATAATATAAAATATCTTGTGATAACTCTCAACAAACAAGTAAAAGTCTTGTATGATAAAAAATTCAAGTCTTTGAAGAGGAAAGCTGAAAAAGATATCAGAAAATAGAAAGATCTCCTATGCTCATGGATAAGTAGGATTAACATAGTAAAAAAATGGCCATCCTACCAAAAGCAATCTACAGATTCAATGCACTCCTCATCAAAATTCCAACACAATTCTTTACAGACCTTGAAAGAATAATACTCAAACTCATATGGATAAACAGAAAATCCAGGAGAACTAAAACAATCCTATACAATAAAATAAATTCTGGAAGTATCATCATTCCTGATTCCAAGCTGTACTACAGAGTTGTAGTAATAAAAACCACATGGTATTGGCATAAAAACAGACACGTTAATCAATGGAATCAAAATGAAGACCCAGATATAAATCAACACACTTATGGACACTTGATTTTTTATAAAGAAGTCAAAAACATACAATGGAAAAGAGAAAGCATCTTCAACAAATGGTGCTGGTCTTACTGGATGTTGGCATGTAGAAGAATGCAAATACATATGTTGTGGAATACTTGTACACTCTACAAAGATGTATTGCTGTGATTGATGTAATAAAAAGCTGAGTGGCTAATAGCTAGGCAGGAGGTATAGGTGGGTCTTTCATGTGGAGAAAGAACTCTAGAAAGAAGAAAGGTGGAGTCACCAGCCAGCCTCAGAGGAAGCAGGATGGGCCATATAGAGATGAGATAATGTCACATGGAAAAATATAGATTAATATAAATGGGTTAATTTAAGTTATAAGAGCTATTTGGGGGCAAGCCTAAGCTAAAACTGAGCATTCATAATTAATAATAAGTTTCCATGCCATTATTTGCAGGATGGTGGTCCTGACAAAAAGTGTAATTACATAGATTCATATCTATCACCCTGAACAAAACTCAACATGAAGCTTGGCCTTGAGGTATATCTATTCAAAGTTTTCTGAGAAACTGCTATATTGATTTGCAAAGTAGCTGTACAAGTCCAAGTGGATCAAAACCCTCAACATAAAACCAGATTCACTGAACTTAATAGGAAGAGGAAGTGGAGAATCACATTGAATGCATTGGCACAGGAAACAAATTCCTGACCACAACACCAATAGCACAAGCATTAAGGTCAATGGTCAACAAAAGGGCCTTCATGACACTGAAAATCCTCTGTAAGGCAAAGAATACCATCAGTGGGACAGAAAGGAAGCCCAGAGAATGGGAAAAGATTTTTTTTAACCAACTCTACATTTGAGAGAGGACTAATATCCCAAATATGTTTAAAAAAATCTTAAAATACTAGATATCAATAAACTAAATAAATATATTTTAATATGAGGTACAGATCTGAACAGATAATTCTCAGCAAAAGAAACTAAAATGGTTGAGAAACACTTAAAGAAATGTTCAGCATCCTTATCCATCAGGGAAACGACTTTGAGATTCCATCTTACATCTGTCAGAAAGGCTAAGATCAAAAACACAAGTGATAGGTCAGGCTGGTGAGGATATGGAGCAAGGGGAATACTCTTCAACTGTTGCTGCAAGTGTAAGCTTGTACAGCTACTTTGCAAATCAATATAGCAGTTTCTCAGAAAACTGGGAATAGATATACCTCAAGACCAAGCTTTAACACTCCTGGGCATATACTCAAAGGACAATCCATCTATTACAAGGATACTTGCTCAAGTATGTTCACAGCAGCTTTATTCATAACAACTAGAAACTGGAAACAACCTAGATGTCCCTCGTCTGAAGAATGGATAAAGAAAATGTGGTACATTTACACAATGGACTATTACTCAGCTGTTAAAAAATGACATCATGAAATTTGCAGACAAATGAATGAAACTTGAAAAAATCATCCGAGTGAAGTAACCCAGACCAAGAAAGACAAATATGGTATGTACTCACTTACAAGTGGGTATTAGCTTTAAAGTAAAAGATAATCATGCTAAGGTCCATGGACCCAGAGAGGCTAAGTAACAAGAAGGGCTTAAGGGGAGATGCAAGGATCACCCTGGGAAGTAGACATAGAATAGATTTTGATGACAGACTAGGGGAAGAAGAGGTTGGGAACAGGAAGGATCAGGTAAGGTAGAAGGGAGAATATACTGTGAAAAACAACTAGAATTGGAGGGGGCATTTCAGGGCCAGATAGAAACCTAGTGTAATGGGAACTCCATAGAATCTATGAGAGTAGCCATAGCAAAGACTCCTAGCCATGAAAGAAAAGAAGCCTGAACTGATCATCTCTTATAACTAGCCAAGACCTAGTGGCTAGTTATAGTTATAGTTATAACATCAACCCATCCACAAAACAAGACTTCTGGTTAGAGGGTTTCATTATCTCTCCTTATAGTCTTTTATTATTATTATTATTATTATTATTATTATTATTATTATTATTATTATTATTATTTGTTATTATATATTCATTATTTAAAACAATTTTTAAATTTAAATATATTTTATCATATTCTTCCCCTCCTCTTTCCAAATCCTTTCCCCATCCCTACCCACTCAACTTTAAGTTCTTTCTCAAAAACAAACAAAAAACCAATACAACAGCAAAAGCCCCCAAATGAAGAGAACAAAACAAAACAAAAACACATTAAAAAAGAAAAAAAACCCACCAAACTGCAACTAAATAACACATAAAAAACTGTGGAGTTCAATTACATGTTGGTGAACTACTCCTGTAGCTGGCCTGTCCTGGAGTGATTGATATACCCACTGTCAATCTATTGGCCAAAACTGACTGTCAATCTTCCAGTAAATATAGTGGCATTTCAGTTAACCTTTAGGTGAGTGGGTAGATATTCATTGACTGATTGATTCCTTCCTTACTTCTTTTTTTTTAAAAATACAGCAAGATATAGTATAATAATATAAAAGAAAAAGTATCACATCAAAGTTGAACAAAAGAAAACAACATGCGGAAAAGTTCCCATGAGAAGGTAAAGAATCAGAGATCTCACTTACACACTCAAAAATATAATAACACTAAACTAAACTGGAAGCCATAATGCATACCCAGAGGACCTGCTGCAGACTACTGTTGGTCCTGGGTGTGGTGCTTCAGCCTGTGAGTTCACAAGAACTGGGTCCTATTGATTAGAGGGCTTTTTGGTGTCCTTCATCACCTCTGGCTCTGACTGTCTCTCCAACTACTCTTCTGAGTTGTTCAAATTGCTCTGAGGGGAGGGAATTGATGGAAATGCCACATTTAGAACTGTTTGTTCCAAGATCTTTCCCTCTCTGTGAAATGTGTGGCTGTGGGTCTCTATATATGTTCCCATCTGATGTAGGAGGAAGTTTTTCTGCTAATAGCTGAACAAGGCAGTGAGCCATGAGCATAGCAGAATATCCTTAAGCATCATTTTATCAGTACAGTATTATTTTTAGATCAGCATTATTTGGTTTACCCTAGGTCCCTGGGCTATCTATGCTCAGGTTCTCGGTCACCCAAGCAATGTCAGGTATGACTTCCATCTTGAGGATGGGACCTTGAGTTATATCAATTATTGGGTGGTTACTCCGACAAAGTTTGTGCTATTATTGCCCTGGCATATCTTGTCAGGATACCATTGTAGATAAGGGTGGCCAGCTTGGGGTTTTAGTTTCTCTTTGGGTAGTGTGGAAGGGTCCTTCCTGTAACAAAGATGATAGAACATAGGGGTGAAGCCTTTATGTAAGCACCATCTCAACTTCTTCATCTTCAATGAGTTGTGTAAGTGTTATCTTCAGCAATGTGGCATTGCTGTCAGTTTGTGGAGAACAACCTATAGTCTTGGTAACAGCCTGGGTTATTTATGGATTCCTGTGGCTCTCCTTTGGCCAGCAACTCAATTATATGTAACCTAATCCCAGTACTGGAATGTTGTGAGATATTTGCTCACAGTGTGCAATTCCAAGGCTGTGTTAGTAAAATTAACCTTGGATGAGGAGTGGAGACAGCAACTTGTTGACCAGAATTATCCATAGAGAGAATGGAGTTTCCTCTAGCCCCTTACTTTATACCTACTCTCTGTGGTTCTATGGCTTTTAGCTTGGCTGTCATTTACTTCAGAGCTTTTATCTACACAAAAGCAAATATGTACCCTATTTGTCTTTCTGAATCTGAGATACCTCATTCAGGGTGATTTTTTTTTTCCGAGCTCAATTATTTTCCAGTAAATTTCATGATATCACTTTTTTAAACAGCTGAGTAATAAACAATTGTGTAAATGTACTATATTTTTCTTATTCATTCTTCTGTTGAGGGACATCTATGATGTTTCCAATTTCTGGTATTATGAATAGAGCAGCAATGAATGTGGTTGAGCAAGTATCTTTGTAGTAGGAAGAAGCATCCTTTGGGTATAAGCCCAAGGGTAGTATAGGTGGATCTTGAGGTAGATAGATTCTCTTCTTCCTGAGGAACTACCATACTCATTTCCATAGTGACTATTCAGGCTTGCAGTCCCACAAGCAGGATGGGCTGTCACTTAATATTAACCATTCTGAAAAGTATAATACGAAATCTCAAAATAGTTCTGGTTTATGTTTACCTGATGACTGAAGATATGGAATGTTTCTTTAAGTGTTTTTCAGCCATTTGAGATTCCTCTATTGAGAATTTTCTGGTTAGATTTAGATCCCATTTTTAATTAGTATTTTTTCTTGATACCTAATATCTTGAGTAATTTATGTATTTTGGATATTAGCCCTCTATCAGATGTTGAGTTGGGGAAAATATTTTCCCATTTGGGAGGCTGATGCTTTGTCTGACTGACAGTGTTGTGAGACAAAGATACATGTCCCAAGATCTTGAGGTGAAATGACACATCTTAATGTGGGCCACACCTTCTTTGGCTGGAAGCCATGGAGAACATGGAAGAAGAAATCTTTTGCTCTTTGCCTGCTTGCTCTTGCCTTGCTAGCAAGTTCATTTCTTCACTGTCATTAAAACTTACTCCTTTGGTGTTCCAATATCCACTAAAAAACAGCTGAGACATTCATCCTCAGGGAGGGAGAATCTTTTGGATTCTTGGTCTTTCCACTCATAGCCAGCCATTCTTGGATTAGCTGGACCACAGTCTGTAAGTCATTTTAATATATCTGTATATATGTATGACATATTAGGACTTATATAGAGAGAGATAGTTATACATAGATTATATATATATATATATATATATATATATATATATATATATATAAGCCCAGTATTAGGAGGGCAGGGAAGAAGGAAGGAGGAAGAGGGGGAAGGGGGAAGAGAAAAGGGAAGAATATATGTATTATAATATATATGTATATGTATGTAACATCAAAACTCTTTCAAAACAATAATACCATATTTTAAAAGGTACTGAACATGAACTTTTTATTTAAATTATTATCTTTTTATTTTATGTCTTGTAATTTTTGCTTGCAGATTTGTCTGCACCACATGTGTGCATTGTTCATGGAGGCCAGAAGAGGGTATTGAATAACCTGGAACTGGGATTAAGGACATATAGTTGTGAGGTACTATGCTGGTGCTGGAAATTTAACCTGAGTCATTGTAAGAGAACAAATTTGGACTTCAATATCATAATGGTATTATTGTTAGAACACTGACTTTGTGAACCCTTGATTTACAAAGATTGTAGGGATATCTTCCTCCTTCCTAAAGGTATGCTACAGGGCCAAAATTATACCTCACTTTGCTGCAGTTGGTCCATCAGGAATATTGCTGGCTGCTGACTGGGGATTATTTTCATACTTCTCAACTGTGGGTTTTATGTTGCTCTCATTTCATAGCAATCTGTTATAAACATGAATGCTTCTAGGGATTAGCCCTCCATTTAGTACTTACCAAAGAATATTTGCAGTTGAGCATTTTCTAAGTCTATTTTTAGGACTGAGCAATAAATTTTACTTTCCCTCACTAGCCAGTAGATTAGGACTTTCTTTTGGTAATTCCATCTTCTCTGTTTACCTACCATATCTTATTCCTTTGTGTAGTGTAATTCTTATTACTACAGTCAAGGAAAAATTTCTGAAGAAAAAATATTTTAAAATGAGTAACTGTCTATTATTCTTTCTGGTCTTCTAGCTTTTAATTAATGCATGCTGACAGTACTGAATAATGGGTTTCATACTTTTATTTTCATACATGCATATACTTTGATTGTATTAGTTCCCCCATTAAATTTCATTATTCTTCACAAATTGCCCTCTTACCCCTTTTCTTTTACATCATGGTTGGTTTTAATTTTCATCTTGACACAAACTAGATTCACTTGGAAAGATCAATGAGAGATTATCTACATTGGGTTAGATAATGGGAATGTTTTGTGGGGGACAGTTTCTTAAATGAGTTAACTGATGTGAAAAGACCCGGCCCAATATAGGTGAACTCATTTCCTAGGCAGGGAGTGTTGAACTGTATGAGAGTGAATAAATTGTTCTAAGTAAAATCAAGTAGGAATCAGGCATCCATTTCTGTGACTGTGGATTTGATGTGGCTCATTGCTTCAACCATCTGCCACATTGACTCCTCTGCTATGACAAAATATCAGACCACAACACTGAGTTAAAATAAACCTTTCTCTAACTTGCTTATTGTCAATGTAACTTATTATAGCAGTAGGAACAGAACTACAATAATTTTGTTCCTGTTTTCTTTTTAAAATTTATTTCACATTTTTATTTTTGATATATTTACAATATTTTCCCTTTTCTCTCCATGCCCTCCATTTCCCCCTCCCTACTCTCTGTCAAAGTTATGATCTTTTAAATAATTTGTTATTATATGCATATATACACACACACATATATATATATACACACACACACACACATATATATATACATATATATATATATAT
>CABHPR010132202.1:16394-52851 GCA_902168415.1 Peromyscus melanophrys | reverse complement strand
GGTGGGTGGTTTTGAGCCAAAACTCTCATTCGTAGCAGGCCGGGCGCCCGCGCGCGCCGCAGCCGGGGCCCGGAGCGAGGCCGGGGACCTCATATTCTTATTGTAGAAAAGATTAAACAAAATAGTGTGAATGAGAGTTTTGGCTCAAAACCACCCACGCTTTGCATTTTGTTGGCTATGCTCAGATCACTGAAGTACCTGTGGTTTCCCACAAGTGCCAGTTTCTTGTCTCTCTGATGGTTCCATTCACACAGTCAAAAAACAAAAATAGCTATGCCTATTGCTTTCTGACACCTTGACCCTACACATCTTCTAGGCATGTGTTCAGATGGGATCTTGCATAAGAAGACATTCTTATTGTTAATTTATGTTCATACTATTCTGTGAAGTTAAAGATGAATCATAAGATATAACATGCAATGACATTGTGGCTGTGAGTTGATTTGAAACTTTTACCAAAATCAAAAAATAATGGAGATAAGGTAAATGAAGTTTATAAAATTGATAACTATAGAATAGGGGACAAAGTGGTTTAATGTGCAATTGTCTTTATTGGCACTAAATTTCAAATTTCCATAAAACCCTCCTAAAATTTTCAATCTCTAGCACAATGATAAGAAAAAGAAACTCTTCATTGAGCTCTGTCACCAATCTGATTTAGGTGGCTCTCCTAGACAATCCTTAGCAACATCACTACGTCATCTGTGAACTCTTCTCCTAATTATGCTTCCTCAACAGTCTGCTAGGCCACAAGCTCATCAGAGGTAGATACCTGTGACTTATGCATTGTTTATTTCCACACCTGGAACAAGAGATATAAATGCAAGATGATCACAGCAAAAGAGTACAGAGTAGAATACACTCCCCATGCCTCTTTCAGGTTTTCAAGCTTTCTGCTCTGAGGGGCTAATTGTTAGGGTCATCCTAGGACAATCACAGATGCCAATATTTTTTTTCTTCCATCCAAGCCACCAGCTTTTCAAACTAATTAAAGAAAAAAGCCATTATAGTACATCCCCGTGCTAAGAATCAAAAACTTTCTATCACTACCTATCTTTAATTAGAAGGGGGTGATTTTTCATTTAGCTCAAAGAATGAAACATTCACCTTCTCACACTCCTAATCTGCAAATTTGATTTAGCAGATGTGTGTATAACACTTACTTAAGAGTTACTTCCCTGTTGTTTCTAGATAAATGTAAAGAAATGTTAGAAAATTGATATAAGGGAGATTTTTGATAATGTTGGAGATGTTTTCAATGTCTCCTGCCTGTCACTTGTGTTACAGTAAATGTATAGGTAATGACATATACACTTATCACACACAATAGGTGGCTGGGGATCAAAATCCTAATGTTAGAATCCGTTCAACCTAATAATCAAAATTCTATAGTATGACAGGAATGAGGAAGTTTGATTGATGTTGTTCAAAGAATACAAAGTGCAAGTTAAATGGGAAGATGTTTGAGATCTATTGCAGAGTATGGCAGTTATAGTTACAGAAATATGTTGTATTTTTTAACATCAATACTAGATTTTAAGTGTTTTCACTAAAAAGGATATGCATATCAAGTAATATGTATGGTAATCAGCTTGATTTCAGCAAATTTTCTATGTATGTAAAAATCATATGATATTATGATATATACATATTTTTATTCATCAAATTAAAAAAATCAATATTTTAAAATAAAAAGTTCTTATATTCTGCCTGTTTTGAAACATTTGGGCTACTAACTGTCATGTAATAAGAGGAAAACCAGTCACTCATTCAATACATTTCATACATTCTTACCATGTGCTCCAGACCCTAGTCTAGATACAATGAGGGACTATATTAGTTACTTAAATAAGTAAATATGGTTCAACTGGAGCTGCATTCAACCACCTCAGCTCTAGGAAGTTGGTGTCCACACTGTGGCAGGAGTTTTAACTCAGCTTTTAGTTTTTACTTAATGTACCGGTGGCACAGCAGTGCCTCTTAAAGGAGCTGTATTCACTGTTTTTTTTTTATTTTAATTTTAATTTTTAGATTTTCTCAGGTCCTACTTGGAAATTCAGGCCCCACACTAGGCATCAAATGTAGTAGGCTTTTTTTGGACCACCAGGCCCCAAATTGTGACACAGAGACTTATTATTAGTCATGAATGCTCAGCCTTAGCTTATGCTTGTTAATAGCTAGCTCTTATAACTTAAATTAACCAATTTCTCTTCATTTATGTTTTGCTTCAGGGCTTTTTATCTTTTTTTTCAGTCATTCTGTATGTACTACTCTGTTTCTGTCTGTCTGGTGGCTTTCTGGATGGCTGGCCCCAGACTTCTCTCTCTTTCTCCCTCATTCTCTTCTTTCTTCTCTCATTCTTCCCAAGCCTAGATTCCTCCTCCTACTTATCCCCTCTGCCTTCCAACCCTGCCTATCCCTCTTCAGCATAAATAAATATTGGTTGTTTAACTTTTTATTAGACCAATCAGGTGCCTTAGGCAGGCAAAGGAACATATCTTTACATCATTAAACAAATGCAGTATAAACAAATGTAACATCTTTACATAGTTAAAGTAATAATCTATAACATCCCCCACTGATATACATATACCTGCATATTATTGTGGTCATTACCCAAATGATATCATCTAAGTAATGCCTTCCCTTGTGATCATTTTGAAAGTACAACCTGCCTTTTCATTAAACTCTCCATCTTCTATTCATGTTATGTTTGTCCACAGCATTTGTCAACATTCAACATAGTACATATTATACTTTTTTCTTCTTCTATTCTCATCACTCAGAAACCCTTCTGAATGTGAACAACTAGGAGAATCAGGGATCTTGCCTTTTATTCATTATTGAACAATGTCAGGCATATGATAGGCACTCAGTAACTACCCATTTAATACTTGGATGAATGGATGATCTCTTATTCTTAGTTTAGCAATGTATAAGAAATCCAGTGATTAATTAAGACATGGCCCTTGGAAGTTCAAAGTGCAAATGGGGAGAAATAAAAAAGGTAACAGAATTTGTATTCAATATACGCAATGTACTATTATCTACATAGGCCATGGATTCTATGAGAAAACATGATAGGATAGGCAACAACTGGTAACTAAAAGTTGGATGAGTGTAATCCAGTTAGCTTCATTCATAACAACAGAATACATTTCTCATGAGACACTGGCACTTTCTTAATGATTTTAAATGATTTGTCCCTTTCAGCTCCTGGTAAAGTATTAGAACCCCAAGAGAAACTGTTGGTATAATGCTGTCAAGTTTTACCCTGCCCTATGAAACACAAAGCATTAATCTTTGTTGATGGTTAAAATAACAAAGGAAAAATAAAATTAAACTGAGAGCAAAAGGCAGAAATTGTGTCAGGATATGTCATGTTCAAGAGAATTGCAATGAGACCTATTACTTTGTATTAAGATGTAGGTTGTGAAGTCCTTTGGGTCAAGGTTACCTGATTGTATATTTCTTTTAGTAAAGGTGAGTCAGTTTTAGAAAAGAGAAAAATAACAAAACCATGAAGTACTGAGATGGAACATTCTGCTGCTGATAAATCTTCACACTGCTGCTGTGTCTGACAACAAAACAATAGATTGTAAAATGACTAAGTGAGTGAAGCAATTGTTCTGACTGAAAGACACATATTCTTTGACTTCTTTCCACACTAAATTTATATTGTGCATCTGTGGTTTGAATATAGAAAATGGACTGTAGAGGGGATAGTATTATGAGAAAGTTGTGGTTCTAGATCTTTCACTCTGTCCTACTACCTGGCTTTTCCTGGAGAGTGGGTAACAGGAGTCAGTATTAATTGCTCTGCAGCTATGATCAACATGGTATGCACTAAGGGTTCCAAATATCCAGTTTCATATTAATCTCACAAAATCATCAAAGGGGTCTTTGGGAATTGATAATGTGTGCTCATTCAACTAAGAAATGATCAGAGAATAAGAATAAGAATAAGACTGAAACTGCTACATTGGAGCAGTCCAGAAGGGAGAGAACAAAATGGTAGCTGTTAGAGACATTATTGATAAAAGTAGTCCATTTCAGTAGTCAAGAGAGAAAGGTTTTAGGCTGGAAGTAGATGATGATCACTAGTCAAAAGATGGAAGCAACCTTTATGCCCATCAAGTGATAGATTAACTGATAATCAAAATATAGTAAGTTGATGCAATGCAGTACTATTTAGTCTTTAAAAGGAATAAAAATCAGATATATACTACAAGGTATATAATCCTTGAAAATGGTATCCTAAGTGAAATAAGCAGATACAAAAAAAACCACAGATTATATGGATACATTTTATGAAAATATCTAGCATAGACACATTCACAGAGACAGAAACTAATTTATCAGGGCTAGGAATGAGAAGTAATGGAGAAAGACTATTTAATGTGGATGTCATCTCCTTTCTGTGTGAAGCTGATGGTTGTATGCCTGTTGAATGTGATAAACACAACTGAATTTGTATAGTTTAAAATAGTAATGTTAATTTTCCTCAATTTTAAAAAAATAAGACAAGAACTGAAAAATGCCCACTGGATTAAAAAGTCGTTAAGACTTTCATGTGAACAGCATCAATGTAACAGTGAGAGCAGGAAGCCATTTGAGGTATGATGTATTGTGAAAGAGGATGCAAAGAGGACAGAGTGGGAAGGTAGGGGTAAAGTTGAAGCATTAAAGGAATACATCAGTAATTTTGCTTATTGTTAAGACTAAATATTTAGGAAGAAACAACTTAGGAGGGAGAGGTTAATTTGGGCTACTGATTTTTGAAGGCTCAGTCTAATAGAGAAGACATAGCAGTATGGTGATATTTTCTTTTGTACTAAAATGTTATTTGTATGTTAATAAATAAAGTTGCCTGGGGGTCAGAGCTATTAGCAAGCCATAGGAAAGCAGGACGGTGGTGGGGTACGCTTGTAGTCCCAGCACTTGGTAGGCAGAGTTAGGTAAGTCTCTGTGTGTTCAGGGATACAGCCAGCATTGGATACACATGCCTTTAATCTCAATACCAACCATAGAACACCTGGAGGTCTATACAAACAGGCCGTGATGAGGCAGTCATGTGGTTGGGTTTACAACCAATGAGAAGGCAGAACAGAAACTCTATATAAGGACTTTAACACAAGAGATGCTGCTGGTTCAGAGAGGTAGGACCACTGCAGGAGGAAGGGTAAGGTTTTAGCTCTTAGCTCTGACCTCTTGGCTTTCTTCCTTGCATTGGTTCTGTGTTTTTCATTTAATAAAATGGTTGATTACATCTACATTTGGCGCCCAACGTGACAAGAATCCACTAAACTGCTTGGCTTGGCATGGCGGCAGGTCCGGTTTCCAGCCTGGGTGGCCCAGCTCCCTAGCTCAGGCCCAGGTCTGACTGACCCACAGCTGTTGCTATTTGCTAAAAGCTAGTGCTACAAACAACTCAGGCCTGCACTGCTGAACAAGGCCCCTGCCTGTAAAGCCAAGGCTTGACTTGGCTCAATCGGCTACCTTTCTCTTTCTCTCTCTCTCTTTCTCTCTCTCTCTGGATTCACACCTTGAATACCAGGTGGCTGTCTTGAAATTCCCTCGGATTTCTACTGTTCTATGCAGACTTGGTAAGTCAATTAACATATCTATTTAAAAGAGAATTTTTTTCTACATTAAAAAAATGGGCTTTATGTGTACATTGGAAGAAAATTGGGCTTTGTTTGAAATTTTAAGCACTCTGACAATGGAACAACTATATGAGAAGATTAATATTGATCGAATTATTCAGTTTATTACTTTTCTTATCCTCATTGTACTATTTAAAAAGATAGTCAATTTAAGTGCCAGGGTAACAGTCTTAGAAAAACTTGTTAAACCTGTAAAAATGAATTATAGAGAAATTCAAATTCAGACAGACGAAACTAATAGTGAAGTTGTTTCAAAATTGGATCATAAGGTTACAGAAAGAAAAGCTGTTTTCACACAATCACCCTTAATTTATTCGGTAGCCATACAGCAGCTACCTGGTGAAGAGAATGTACAAAATACTTGGTTGCCAATTGAAATGTTAGACTTATGAAGATTTAAGGAGGCAATAGCATCATATGGCATGCATTTCCCATATGTAAAACAAATGTTAAACACCTGGTCAACTTGTAATAGGATTTTACCAAAGGAATGGCAGGATCTAGCACAGGCTGTTCTTGAGCCTGGACAAAATCTTCAGTGGAAAATGTGGTTCAGCAATGAGGCTAAAAATATAGAAAAACAATGGAGGGATAATGGAATACAAGTCTGCCAGGATCAGCTTATTGGAGAAGGCCAATATGTGGTGGTATTGTGTTCCAAAATGTTGTGTACCTTAATAAACTTATCTGGGGTCAGAGATAGAACAGCAACAATATTCAACATAGAGGTTAGGCAGTGGTAGCACACGCCTTTAATCCTAGCATTCCAGAGACAGAAATCCCTCTGGATCTCTGTGAGTTCAAGGCCATATTGGAAACACCCAAGCATGGTGACTCACGCCTTTAATCCCAGAAAGCAAGCCTTCAATCCCAAGGAGTGGTGGTAGAAAGCAGAAAGGTATATAAGGCATGAGGACCAGAAACTCATTTGGCCTGGGTAAGATTTGGCCTGGTTAGGCATTTGGCCTGGAGAAGCATTTGGCCTGGAGAAACATTTGGCCTGGAGAAGTATTTGGCCTGGAGAAGCATGTGGCTGGTTAAGCATTCAGGCTTCTAGCAGCAGTTCAGCTGACACCCATTCTGGATGAGGACTCAGAGGCCTCCAGTCTGAGGAAACAAGACCAGCTGAGGATCCGGCGAGGTGAGATAGCTGTGGCTTATTCTGTCTCTCTGACCTTCCAGTGTTCACCCCAATAACTGGCCTCAGGTTTGATTTTTTTAATAAGACTCTCTAAGACTCATGCTACATCAATATGCTTCAGTACAAACACAATGTTTATATGGTGTCCAAACACTAACGCTATGTCAAACGGCAGCCTTGAATGCATGGGACAGAGTTGAGGAACCAGGAAAAAAAACTGAGTCATTTACAAAGGTTATACAGGGCCCAAAAGAATCTTTCACAGATTTCCTACAAAGATTGACTTCAGCAGTACAGAGAATGTTTCCAAATTCTGAGGCTAGTCAGATAATAATTGCATCTTTGGCCTTTGAGAATGCAAATGCAGCATGCAAAAGAATAATCAGGCCATTAAAGGCAAGATCTGCACATTTGGAAGATTGGATTAGAGACACGGTTAATGTTGAGGCTCATGACCAGGATGATATGTGGGTAGGAGAAGCAATGTCAAAAGGTTTGAGGAATGTCAGATGTTTTGGATGTGGAAAGCAAGGACATTTAAAAAGGGACTGTAAACAGGTCATTCCTAGAAATAATGTTTCTTCAAGGAACACTGGAAACAGAATGCCCCTTCCTTCTGGAGTATGCAGAAGGTGTGGTAAGGGAAAACACTGGACAAATGAGTGTAAATCAACAAGGGACAGACAGGGTAATCCTTTGCCTCCGGCTTCAGGAAAATCCCAGAGGGGCCTCAGGCAGGCCCCCACAGTAAATCCAGTTCAAACCTTTCCTGCAATTGTAAAGGAAACCCCTACTCAAAGCAACTAAATAACCAAATGCCTACTGGAATAAATCATGTTGGTCAGGATGATGAAACAGATAGAATAAGAAATTCAAGAAAAACCATAAAGAAAATTTTTTGGCAAACTTCTATTAATGAACAAAGACCAAAACTAACAATAAAAATAAATGGTGTTCTGTTGTCTGGTCTGGTACACACAAGTGCAGACATTACCATAATTGCACCAGAATTTTGGCATCCAACTTGGCCTCTTCAAGAGGTAAACGTTCAGCTGTTAGGAATTTGGACATTATCTCGAGTGAAACAGAGTGCAAGATGGCTAGAATGTATAGGTCCAGAAGGACAGAGAGCATAATAAAAAACATATGTGGCTAACATAGCCATGAACCTGTGAGGTCAAGACATGTTACAACAATGGAATACTCAGATAAACATCCCTCCAATCTCAGACAAATCATAAACTAATACATGTTTCTGAGAGAAATATTAGAAGATATTATTCTAATGAGTGGTCACCAGCCATCCATGTTATAAAAAAACAGGGCACAACAACTGATAATCTTCCAAAAACACCAACAGCTATACCTTTAAAATGGTCAACAGACAAGCCTGTATGGGTTCAGCAATGGCCTTTAACAACAGAGAAACTCCAGGCTTTAGAAGAGCTGGTAAAAGAACAGTTAAATACTCAGCATATTGAAGAATCAACCAGCCCTTGGAATTCTCCTGTATTTGTTATTAAAAAGAAATCTGGTAAATGGACAATGGTAACAGACCTTAGAGCAATTAAAGTAATTCAGCCAATGGGCTCTCTACAATCTGGAATTCCTTTGCCTACTCTGTTACCAAAAGGATGGCCTCTCATAGTTATTGATTTAAAAGACTTTCTTTTCAATACCTTTACAAGAAAAAGACAGAGAAAGATTTGTTTTCACAGTGCCTACTTATAATAATTCTCAACCAGTTAAAAGATTTCAATGGAGGGTCCTCCCATAGGGAATGATGAATAGCCCATCTCTGTGCCAATATTTTGTACAACAGTCATTGGAAGTGATATGTAAAAAATTTCCTAAATCTATAATTTATCATTATATGGATGATATTTTACTAGCTGACTCAAAAGCTGATACTTTAGAAAGAATGTTTGAAGAAGTAAAGAAAATTTTGCCTTGTTGGGGATTACAGATTGCTCGTGAAAAGATACAAAGAGGAGATTCTATTAATTATTTAGGATATAAAATAGAGCTACAAAAAATTAGACCTCAAAAGGAGCGAATTAGGAGAGATCGACTACAGACTCTTAATGACTTTCAAAGATTATCGGGAGACATTTCTCATCTAAGAACTATTGTTGGGGTAAAAAATGATGAACTAAATAATTTGTTCAAAACCTTAGAAGGTGACAAGGACTTAAATAGTCCAAGAGAATTATCACCTGAAGCTGAGAAAGAATTGGCCTTGGTAGAAAAGAAAGTATATGAAGGGCATGTGGATCATAGTGATCCAAAGCTGGATTGCATTTTGGTTATTTTACCTTCTAGACATTCTCCTAAAGCAATATTAATGCAGAGGAAAGATATTTTATTGGAATGGATATTTTTAGCAAATAAACCGAATAAAAAATTAAAAACTTACGTGGAAAAAATCTCTGACTTGATTTGGAAAGGAAAATTGAGAGTTTGTCAATTAGCAGGAATAGACCCAGCAGAAACTGTCATACCTTTAAATAAGGAGGACATTGAAAAATTATGGATAGAAAGTGAACTTTGGCAAAGAGCTTGCAGTAATATTTTGGAAGAAATTAGCAGCAAATATTCCAAAGTGATAGAATTGATCTTATAAAAAGAGCTGATTGGATATTACCTCGATTGGTATGGGGGAAAACCCCATATCTGGAGTTTGTACATTTTATACAGATGCCAACAAACAGGGAAAGGCTGGTTACAAACCCCAAAATTTAAGTAGAGTGGTTCAAAGTCCTTATATCAGTTCAAAAATCAGAATTGTATGCTATTTTGTTGGTATTAATGGATTTTTCAGAACCTCTCAACATAGTAACTGATTCTCAGTATGCTGAAAGAGTGGTATTACATATTGAGACTGCAGAATTTATCCCTGATGCTTCAGAATTAGCTTCACTGTTTATTCAATTACAAGATACAATCAGGAAAAGGAGTCATCCTTTATATATAACTCACATTCGTTCCCATAGTGGTCTGCCAGGCCCTCTAGCACAAGGCAATGATTTGATTGATAAATTATTGATAGGAAATGTGCTGGAGGCCTCAGAATTTCATAAAAAACATCATGTCAATAGTAAAGGTTTAAAAAAGGATCTTTCCATAACCTGGCAACAAGCCAAAGAAATAGTAAAGAAATGTCCTATGTGTTCCTTTTACAATCAAAAGCCATTACCAGCAGGATGTAACCCAAAAGGTACTCAGAGGAATGAAATCTGGCAGATGGACGTGTTTCACTTTGCAGAATTTGGAAAACTGAAATATGTACACCACACCATCAATACTTATTCAGGATTTCCATGGGCAACTGCTTTGAGTTCAGAAAAAGCTGATTCTGTAATCACTCATTTGCTAGAAATTAGGGTCATTATGGGTATACCTGCACAAATCAAAACTGACAATGCTCCATCATATGTCTCTGTTAAAATGAAACAGTTTTTTGTTTCTTACAATATAAAGCATGTTGCAGGTATACCACTTAATCCAAAAGATCAAGCAGTTATAGAAAGATCAAACAGAACTCTAAAAGTTATGCTAAATAAACAGAAAGGCGTAACAAAAACCCCCAGATACAGATTACATAATGCTCTATTAACTTTAAATTTTCTCAATGCCAATGAGAAAGGAACAACAGCTGCAGAGAGACATTGGATAATACAAAAAACTACAGAATTAAATCAGCCTATATACTTTAAGGATGTGCTGACCTCAGAATGGAAACCAGGATATGTGTTACATTGGGGACGAGGTTTTGCTTATGTTTATATAGGAGAAGATAAGCTGTGGGTATCATTAAAATTGATAAAGGTTTGATTTGAACAAGAGAGACCTCTTAATTAGAGGAGGCGATAGTTCATCAACCAGCATGAACATCCAATTTAAACTAACTTATACCACTAACACATGCCTTTTCATTTAATCAGATAATAATTTGCCAAAAAGGAACATCCCCAAAAAACCTTGGGGAAAAGTTTTTGTTTTTGTCTTTTAGGAGAATGAAGGTTAAGGAATCTGAAGAACATTGGACAAATGGGACAACTGAAGAAAAGGGACAAATCGTCTATCCCAAGAAACAGAGTGAAATGGCGTATGGGTATATCATTTAAAAAATTTTTTGTCTTCCTAAATGTTTGTTTCTGCTTTTCTCTAAAGATTTAACACTATTGGTCTTCTAATAGTCCCAGTTCAATTAAAATTTAAAGCTGACTTTGGAGTTGGAGAATGGCTCTCTCCTTCTTTAAACTTAAGCATGTTGTTAAAAGAAAAATGCAAAATCCCTGCATCATGCCAGAAGAAAAGAGCCATCTTCTGCTATGGGACAGGAGAAAAGCCAAATTAATTAAGGAACTACTCTATTACTAATCTCAACTCTTTGATTCTATTCTGATTCTTTAAACTTTTCTTAAAGTATGAATTTTATATCAAAATTTACAAGATTAATATAGATATAGATATAGATACATTTTCAACTTTGTTAAGATATGAATGGTCATATAGAATACTAGCTAATTCTAGAAAAAAAAGATTTCAATTAGCTGCATATATATGTCTTTGAGGTCGAGTCTCTTATCAGTTTTCTGCAGGAAATCACAGCCAGGCCTAACATCAACTGAAGTCTCCAGGAAGAAGATGGGGCCCCACAACAACAACAATTCCACGTGGACAATAATAACATCAGTAAGCTGACAAACATCATCTACAGATCAGCTTTGAACTATAAAATGCTCAGAGCAATTTTGAGAGAGCTAGCTGATATGATCCAGTCTCAAAGACTACTTGAATAAGGATTTGAGATAAACCGTGAACTTTGGAACTATACACAGACTGGATAATGAAGGATATAGTTACCTTTCCTAGAATTTGACAACTAACCTAAAATTTTTCTTTTCAGGTAAAGATACCTTCGCTCATACCCAGCAGGAAGCAATTTTAAGAATACGAGGCCCACATTCCCAAAGAGGTGTTGTGGGGCGGGTGGTTTTTTTTTTTTTTTTTTTTTTTTTTTTGGTCTTTTAATGGGTTTTGGGTCTGGGATAATTTTCATTGATTAGGGGGGTTGGTTACAATTTGTTGTCAAGAGTTAGGAAAAGGGCTAAGCAAAGGAGATTAGATTTAAGGTTTTTGTTAAAAAAAAAGAAAGATAAAGAAAAAGACAATTACTAGTTTTAAATACTTGACATTGGATTGGATTGTTTTATATTGTATACAAATTATATATATTGAAATTGATATTGTTAGAAAATGCTATATGTATATTTCTAACTGTATTTATACCGTTCATTTAACAATGTAATACAATTTTCTGATCCTTGAATGTTATTATTACCAACTATTAGGTTGATATAAAGAAATGAAAGTTAGTAGTTAGACATTATAATAGAACTTGTAGTCATATTAGGTATATTTTCAAGATTGAGCAGATGCATTTTAGATAGACAGGTCATCTTCAAACCCTTCAGAGATCTACAGAATATGGCATTTAAAATGTTTCAATAACTTAGAAAAATTTTCTTTTTTGTTATGACTATGAGACATGTCGGCTCCTGCAGTACCAATCTACTTCAGAGAAAATATGGGCATTGAAAAAACTGCAATTGGAGTTAACTTTCATTGTGGCAAAAGTTATCCACTGGACAACAAAGTATTCTCGAATCAACTGCTGACAAACAGGACAGACAGAACATGAAACAAAGGACTACTGATTCTTGCCAAAGTAAGTGTGGTTATGGCTTTATCAAAAGGCATCTTCTGAGGCCAGGACAATATGGCACCATCCCTGAAGTGGCCTTCACAATTCGGAAAAGGTACAGTGCCCTTTTCTTCGAAGGCAGCTGAACAGGCAATGGGCCGATGGCTTCTGATGTGCAATGGAACATCAGCTGAAACAGTTATTCTTGAAGAGTAACTAAGCTCACACCTCTCAATAGTAGAATGGCAATTAATAGATTGATATGAAGAAGAACGGGATGCTGAGATGAAGCCACATACACACATAGCCAAGAAGAATGGACAACTGAATTCAAAAACATCAACAATTTCCAGAATTTAAAATCCTGAATCATGACATGACACTAGTGGAATTCAGGTATTTCTGGTACATCTAGACTGCTCTCACCCAATGTGAGGTTGAACTGTTGACTTTGTGTACATCCTACTTCACAAATGAGTCTGTCAGATACACTAAGCCTATAGGCTGAAGATGATGCCCCAATACTGCGGAGAAACCTCAGATGATTGTTCAGGCAGCTGGCTGTTTCTGTCAACTCACAATTTTTTGGAAGTTGCTTGCATGTATTTCCTGTTTTTATTTTTGTTAGCTAATATTATTTCCTTCTTGGGTCTCTGAAAGAGTTGAAGATTATTTAGTTATAGTTGAAGATTAATTAGGATAGAAAGTGAATTAGATACAATAGGATAGATAATGGAATTATTTTCTCTGAATTTGTTAAATACAAATAGACTAGACATTGTTTAGGTATTTATTACTTGTATATATTGTATACTGTTATTGTACTTCTGTATATAGTTTTTCTTATGTTAGTTATAAGCTTTTTCCTTTTTTTCTTTTTATTAAAATAGAAAAGGAGAAATATGGTGATATTTTCTTTTGTACTAAAATGTTAATTGTATGTTAATAAATAAAGTTGCCTGGGGGTCAGAGCTATTAGCAAGCCATAGGAAAGCAGGGCAGTGGTGGTATAAGCTTGTGATCACAGCACTTGGTAGACAGAGCTAGGTAAGTATCTGTGTGTTCAGGGATACAGCCAGCATTGGAGACACACGCCTTTAATCTCAATACCAACCATGGAACACCTGGAGTTCTATACAGACAGGCCGTGATGAGGCAGTCATGTGGTTGGGTTTACAACCAATGAGAAGGCAGAACAGAAACTCTATATAAGGACTTTAACACAAGAGATGCTGCTGGTTCAGAGAGGTAGGACCACTGCAGGAGGAAGGGTAAGGTTTTAGCTCTTAGCTCTGACCTCTTGGCTTTCTTCCTTGCATTGGTTCTGTGTTTTTTATTTAATAAAACGGTTGGTTACATCTACATAGCAGTGGGCTTTTTATTATTGAGAGAGCTGTGCTGGCATGAGTGAGTCTGCCTACTCACATTCAATGAGAACAGCAAGCAGAGACTGAGGTGGGAAAAAGGCTGGTTAACAACACACTAAGCCTGTCCTCCAGTGACTCCCTATCTTCAAGTAGGCCCTTCCTACCTAAAGCTTTCAGCTGGGGACCAAGAGATCACATTTATGAGCTGTTGATTGGAAGGCACTTCATTTGCAAACCACAATAAGGAACATTTTACTTACTCACTGAATTACTAAGAAGACCTAAACCTTTGTATTGACAATGAGCAAGGAGCCCATGAAGATAGGAAGAGGTGGAAAAGACACAGAGAAGCACTGGCTACTGAACAGAGTGAGGTCCCTATGGAGGACATGGAAATGAGAATGAGGGTAAAGGCACACCTTAAATAGACCTTAATTTGAAGGTTGGACTTTGCCTCCTCTTATTTTGAAGGCAGACAGAGTAGATACCCAATATAGATTGGGTCTGAAGAAGAATTATTCATCTATTTTTGTTGTCACCTCATGACTTTTTCATCTATCTATTCATGTTGTCTTTAAAAGGTAAGAAAGAAGAGCAATATGTAGAAGAATGATTAAAGATACCTGCTTAAAATATCTCCATGTATTTATTAGAAATCGACTAACTTTCTTTCCTATAGCCCTTAATGAGGGAACAAAAACTGGTCCCAAGAGTCTTTAATTTTCATTTATTTCAATTGTCTATATTGAGCTCATAAGTTTTTTTTTTAATTCTATGATTCTTGTCTGTAAACATGGATTTAAATTTTAAAGCATATTTTTCTAATAAATAAATGTAATTGTAATGGTAAAAACCACAGTAAATTCAATGTGTTCTCCAGTTCTAATAATAAAGTAGAGTGTCTGAGGCATCTTTAGTTCAGTACCTTTGAGAGTTAATTAAACCACATTGTTTGGAAAAGACCTAATCTCCAGATATGTAACATGGTTGATTATCTTGTTTATGCTTAAACAGAGTAACAGAGGTCACTACTATACTTTTTAGAGCATTATTGATTAATATAAAATTTCTTAATTAATTTTGATTGAGAATATCTCTTGCTGCTTGAATCCACACTTTCTTTGGAATATCTTTAGTCCAATTAATCTACTAAAATTACTGGTATTTAACAAACCATTTATTTATATAATGTAATGTTAGCATAAAAACTCTTGGTATTTGGCATTTTACTGACACTGTCTGTAAACCAGCACTTTGCCCATAAACATGGCATGTTGCCAATAGCTTAATTAGAAGGATGGAAGTTTCTGGGAGCAATGGAAGTCCCAAAATGTGATTTGGACTTGATTTTTAATCCATCGAAATTTTAAGATACTCTCTTACTTCTAGGCTACTTCAAGTTAAAATATACTTTAATTTAAAAATTGCATAACTAATTCAAGTTCTAAAAGTCTGTCTCTAACTTCACCTAACAGCCACTTTGCAATCTCCTAGCCTTTGTTCTATATAAATGCTGAAACAACTTTTGACTGCTATTTATAAGGTATCCATTTCTTTTTGTTCATGTTTACATTGTTTATTTTTATTGGCATATATTCATTCCACATAATACTGGTTTTTATAGACTGATAGATATTTTTCAAGTGTATCATATAATTTGATGATATTCACCTCTTTCCCCTTTCTTGCATCCTGATACTTATCTCCCTTCCCCAAATCATCTCTCTTCTCCTTTCATATCATATATATATATTATATACAGTATGTGTCTATATAAAATCTAAGATATTAAAATAAGAGAAAAATTATATTTATTTTCTTAAGTTTGGCTGATTTAACTTAATATTGTAATATAAAATTATATGCATTTTCCAGCAAATGACATCATTTCCTTCAGCTGGAAATTAAATAAGCAATAAAATTATCTGTGATGAAAGAGAACTAGAAGAGAGTGAATCTTCTTGAGAGTCTGTAGAATTTCTAGTTTCAAAAAGGGTTCAAATTAAGTTTTTCTGAGGATATTCAATTATAAAGTCATTAATTCAATGTCTATAACAGAGAGAAATCCAAAAGAAGTGCCAGAGAAACATTAAACTCAATCACATTAATTATGTATGTATATATGTACATAATGTTTTAGTAATATGATATCATAACAAAGAAAATACTTATCTACATCTTTGTATTTTCCTCAAATTATTATGTATCAGAAAATTTATTTCCTCTCCTTCATTACAACACTAGATGTTTCTAAAGCTATATGCCCAAATAAATTCTGAGTGGAAATTATCTTTCTTTGCTGTGATAGTTCACATATTAAGTCTAATGATTTCAAGGCAATTTTTTGGGAAAAACCATGGGCTTTGGAGAAAAAAAAACACTTGTATTGATTGTAAAGCACTTCAGAATGCTCACTTCCACCTTCACCAAATGTCTGCTGTTTTCATCATTTTAGAGTTATAAAAGAGAGAGCTCAAAGCATCAAACTGAAAAGAACGGAGGAAGTTGGCAATAACACATAAAGTAGCTGTGTTTAAATGAAATCTACTATTCCCCTACCTCATCACTGGAACAGCTATAGGAGAAACTGCTATCAATGAAAATGTGCATTTGAGCAGTATAATTATTTTCCCATAGTGCTTACTTAATTAAGCTTTGGTGGTTTTCACAGATTTTTCTTGTTATAGTAATACAATACATGTTTTATCATGTTAGATATAGCATGATATGAAATATGTCTTATCACTTTAACAAATTACCCAGTGGTTTCTATTGGTCAGGCCTCCGAATCACTCTAAAATTGATCTCATTTAGCCTTTACAACAGGCCAACATAGTGAGGGTTGTGATCTCAATTTGAGGGTGAGCTGAATTATGGTAGCATAAGTAAGTGCCTTGTGTCTGGATTCAATTTATCATCAAGCCATGAAGTAAAACTTTGCTTCTGCTTGTGTTCCAAATGACCACAGCTCTTTACCCCAGTCTTTGATGGGCTCTGAAATTTACCTTGTGTTTCTGCCTTTTTAATTGCTGCCTTTTATTATCATGCCCCTTTTTATTTAAAAATAGTTTTGCTAAAACAATTGGAATAGCCTCCTGTGTTCTATCAGACCACCAAGGTTTAAAGTTAGATTTCAACAACAACAAAAACTACAGAAAACCTACAATCTCATGGAAACTGAATAATGCTCAACTGAATCACCAATGGGTTAGGGAAGAAATAAAGAAAGAAATTAAAGAATTCCTAGAGATCAACAAAAATGAAGACACCACATACCCAAACCTATGGGACACTATGAAAGCAGTGCTAAGAGGGAAATTCATAGCACTAAATGCTCACATAAAGAAGTTGGAGAAATCTCACACTAGTGACTTAACTGCACACCTGAAAGCTCTAGAACAAGAAGAAGCAAAGTCTCCCAGGAAGAATAGACGCCAGGAAATCATCAAAGTGAGAGCTGCAATCAATAAAATAGAAACAAAGAGAACAATACAAAAAATCAATGAAACAAAGAGTTGGTTCTTTGAGAAAATCAACAAGATAGACAAGCCCTTATCCAAACTAACCAAAAGACAGAGAGAGAACATCCAGATTAACAAAATCAGAAATGAAAAGGGAGACATAACAACAGACATTGAGGAAATCCAGAGAATCATCAGGTCATACTTCAAAAACCTCTTTTCCACAAAACTGGAAAATCTAAAAGAAATGGATAATTTTCTGGATAGGTACCACATACCTAAGTTAAATCAAGACTAGATAAACTATTTAAATAGTCCAATAATCCCTAAGGAAATAGAAACAGTCATTAAAAGTCTCCCAACCAAAAAAAGCCCAGGACCAGATGGTTTCAGTGTAGAATTCTACCAGATCTTCAAAGAAGAGTTAATACCAATACTCTCTAAATTGTTCCACACAGTAGAAACAGAAGGAACATTACCAAACTCCTTCTATGAGGCTACAATTACCCTGATTCCTAAACCAAACAAGGATACAACAAAGAAAGAGAACTACAGACCGATCTCCCTCATGAACATTGATGCAAAAATACTCAATAAAATACTGGCAAACAGACTCCAAGAACACATCAAAACAATTATCCACCATGATTAAGTAGGCTTCATCCCAGGGATGCAAGGGTGGTCCAACATACGAAAGTCCGTCAATGTAATACACCATATAAACAAAATGAAAGAAAAAAACCACATGATCATCTCACTAGATGCAGAAAAGGCATTTGACAAAATCCAACACCCCTATATGATAAAGGTCTTGGAGCGATCAGGAATACAGGGAACATACCTAAACATAATAAAGGCAATTTACAGCAAGCCAACAGCCAACATCAAATTAAATGGAGAGAAACTCAAAGCAATTCCACTAAAATCAGGAACGAGGCAAGGCTGTCCATTCTCCCCATACTTATTCAATATAGTACTTGAAGTTCTAGCCAGAGCAATAAGACAGCATAAGGAGATTAAGGGGATACAAATTGGAAAGGAAGAAGTCAAGCTTTCCCTATTTGCAGATGACATGATAGTATACTTGAGTGACCCCAAAGATTCAACCAAGGAACTGATACAGCTTATAAACACCTTCAGCAACATAGCAGGATACAAGATCAACTCAAAAAAATCAGTAGCCCTCCTATATACAACTGACAAACAGGCTGAGAAGGAAATCAGAGATACCTCACCCTTTACAATAGCCATAAATGACATAAAATACCTTGGGGTAACACTAACCAAGCAAGTGAAGGACCTATATGACAAGAACTTCAAGTCCCTGAAAAAAGAAATTGAAGAAGATGTCAGAAAATGGAAAGATCTCCCATGCTCATGGATAGGCAGGACTAACATAGTAAAAATGGCAATTTTACCAAAAGCTATCTACAGATTCAATGCAATCCCCATCAAAATACCAACGCAATTCTTCACAGACCTGGAAAGAATAATACTCAACTTCATATGGAAAAACAAAAAACCCAGGATAGCCAAAAGAATCCTGTACAATAAAACTACCTCTGGAGGCATCATGATCCCTGACTTAAAGCTCTACTATAGAGCTACAGTAATAAAAACAGCTTGGTACTGGCATAAAAACCGACTTGTGGACCAATGGAATCGAATTGAAGACCCTGACATTAATCCGCACACCTATGAACATATAATTTTTGACAAAGAAGCCAAAAGTGTACAATGGAAAAAAGAAAGCATCTTCAACAAATGGTGCTGGCATAACTGGATATCAATGTGCAGAAGGCTGCAAATAGATCCATATCTATCACCATGCACAAAACTTAAGTCCAAGTGGATCAAAGACCTCAACATAAATCCAGTTAGTCTGAACCTGCTAGAAGAGAAAGTAGGAAGTAGTCTTGAATGCATTGGCATAGGAGATCGCTTCCTAAGTATAACACCAGTAGCTCAGACACTGAGACAAACAATCAATCAATGGGACCTCTTGAAACTGAAAAGCTTTTGTAGAGCAAAGGATACGGTCAACAAGGCAAAGCGACAGCCCACAGAATGGGAAATGGTCTTCACCAACCCCACATCTGACAGAGGACTGATATCCAGAATATATAGGGAACTCAAGAAATTAGACATCAAAATGCCCAACAGTCCAATTAAGAAATGGGCTATAGAACTAAACAGAGAATTCTCAGCAGAGGAAACACAAATGGCTGAAAGACATTTAAGGAATTGCTCAACATCCCTAATCATTAGGGAAATGCAAATCAAAACAACTCTGAGATACCACCTTACGCCAGTCAGATTGGCTAAGATCAAAAACACTGAGGACACCTTGTGCTGGAGAGGATGTGGAGCTAGGGGAACTCTCCTCCACTGCTGGTGGGAATGCAAGCTGGTACAGCCACTGTGGAAATCAATATGGTGCATTCTTAGAAAATTGGGAATCAATCTCCCCCAAGATCCAGCTATACCACTCTTGGGCATATACCCAAGGAATGCTCAATCATACCACAAGGGCACTTACTCAGCTATGTTCATATCAGCATTATTTGTAATAGCCAGAACCTGGAAACAACCTAGATGCCCTTCAACTGAAGAATGGATAAATAAACTGTGGTACATATATACAATGGAATACTACTCAGCAGAGAAAAACAATGACATCATGAGGTTTGCAGGCAAATGGATGGATCTAGAAAAAATCCTCCTGAGTGAGGTAACCCAGACTCAGAAAGACAAACATTTTATGTACCCACTCATAGGAGAATACTAGATGTGGAACAAGGATGACTGGACAGCCACTCACAACACCAGGGAGGCTACCTGGAAAACAGGACCCCAAGAAAGACATGGGGATCGCCCAATGATGGAGAAATGGATGAGATCTACATGAACAGTCTGGACGTGAGTGGGGGTAATGCAGGGCGAGGGGTGAGGGAAAGAGAACTTGGTGGAGCGGGAGATCCCAACTGGATCAAGAACAGAGAGGGAACACAAGGAATGTTCATGGTAAATGAAGACCACATGAGAATAGGAAGAAATAAAGTACTGGAGAGGCCCACAGAAATCCACAAAGATGCCCCCACAATAGACTGCTGGCAATAGTAGTGAAATAGCCCGATCTGACCTACCCTGGTGACAGGATGACCAAACACCCTAATTGTCGTACTAGAAACCCCATCCAGTGACTGAGGGAACTAGATGCAGATATCCATGGTCAGGCCCCGGGTGGAGCTCCGGGAGTCCAATTTGCGAGAAGGAGGAGGGTTTATGTGAGCAAGAGTTGTTGGGACCAGGCATGGATGGAATACAGGGACAAGTGGCCAAACGAATGGAAACTCATGAACTATGAACCAATGGCTGAGGGGCCCCCAACTGGATCAGGCCCTCTGAATGGGTGAGACAGTTGATTGGCTTGATCTGTTTAGGAGGCATCCAGGCAGTTGGACCGGGTCCTGTGCTCAGTGCATGAGCTGGCTGTTTGAAACCTGGAGAGACCCTTGGCTCAGCCGGGGAGGAGGGGACTAGACCTGCCTGGGCTGAATCCACCAGGTTGATCTCAATCCTCGGGGGAGTCTTTGCCCTGGAAGAGATGGAAATGGAGGGTGGGCGGGGGGGGGGAGGGGGGGCAGGACAGGAGGAGGGAGAACGGGGGAATCTATGGCTGATATGTAAAGTTGAATTATATTGTAAAATAAAATAAAATATATTAAAAAATAAATAAAAAATAAAAAAAAATAAAAATAGTTTTGCTAGTCATTATGGGCACACATCCATAAAAGAAACTAAATTATGATAATCATAACAACAACAATTATTCAGCTAAAGTGAATGTATTTCATACTGACTTGGAGTTTTAGATTCCTTATTTAAATCCCCACACCTTGTCTGTGTCACATTTGAATCTCAGTCCTATAAAGCTGGCAGAACTAGTCACAAGAGATAAGAAACTGAGATAAGAACAAGACCAAGCATCTCTTTAATGTTAAGGAATGTTCCTAAAGCTACTCAATTAGTAGAATAAATACTAGAGTCCAGGTCCCCCATCTTCCTGACAGATAATCTTGTTATACTTAAGAAATACCAATGCTTGGCTACTTCATACATAAGCTTATACTCCTCACATTTGTTTTACCAATTTATTTCAACAGCAGGAATGGATACCACAGTAAAATTAATGATTGTGTCCCTCTTTAGTGCTCTTCTATTCAAATTGCTTTATGCCCCAAGGATAGGCAAGCAATGATTTCTCTGTGCATCTGCATCTCTTTCTATATTTCATCTTATTCCTGACAATAAATTGAACTTCTAATGTGGAGAGGTAAGATTCTGACTCACTGAGCTGCAAGGCAAGAGTGACTCAGTAGAAAGAACATGTTCTTAGTAAAGTCTAGAGAAGTGATTTTGGGACAGAAAATAGCACGTACCAAGAAAATGACATCTGTTTTTAAGATGAGTCAATGTGTCAACACCTCAAATGATCTAGTCCACTTTGTTCTGAGTATTGAGAGGTAGTTTGCTATTTTGCATCCTTTGCCTAGGATGAAATATGTTATAATGCAGGCAGCATTGATTCTAGAGCTTTGTCTACCATTTAATACTACAGAACACTTCCCTTCTTAAGCTTTCATTTTACTTGCAAACGCAGGATGTTGAACTAAGTAATACATAATGCTTTCTGTTCCAAGAATAATGATAGTTAATATTTGCATAGGGCTTTCTGAACTATGTTCATGAACCCCATCATATTTGTCATTACACATCTGAAAGTCAGGGGTTTGTCTTTCACCATTTTTCTAATGAAACATGGAGGACACCAGGAGAAAAAGACCCTCTAAACAACTGAGTAAATATCATATGAATTCACACAGACCTAAATATCATGAACAGAGCCTGCATGAGTCTGCACTACGTCCTCTGCATATATACTATAGCTTTCAGTTTAGTACTTTTATGGGACTCCTGCATATGTAAACAAGTGGGTCTCTGGTTCTTGTGCCTTCTCTTAGGACTCTTTTGTTCTGTTGGTTTGTCTTGTCCAACTTTGATATGATGGTTTTTGTTTTATGTTTTGATGTGATATCCTAGAAGCCAGTTCTTTTCTAATGAGACAGAAAGGGAGTGGATCCAGGGTGGGAGAGGAAGTGGGGAAGAACTTGGAAGAATAGAGGGAGGGGAAACTTATTCAGATGATATTGTGTAAGAAAAGAATCTACATTTAATAAAAGGGGGAAATGAATGTGAACCTAATAAACATTTCCTATATTTATGGTTGAATGCCTGCTTAGATCACATAATTCCCCACAAATGTTCCTTTTCATGAAAGATCAAGCAAGCTAGTTCTCAGACTCTTCCAACACAAAGGTTTGAGACAGACTCTGATAAATAGCTAAACAACCATATTTCAGCCCATAAACCTAGATGATACAATAGTAACTCAGAAAAACATCTGGGTAGATTTTTGTCTCAATTTCTGTTTCCTTTGGTAGGGATATTTATTCCACCTTCACAAAAATAAAAAAAATTGATTTCACCTCTGATTTTTCTTGGAAGGACCTATGACTACAAATGATCTGGTTCAGCTGAGTTAATAATCATGCACTGGTCTTCTAGAATGCAGCTTCTGTGCCAAATGTGGAAGAGGAAAAAGGAGAATGAAGACAGAGATTTTTAGTTAGAAGGACATTGGCTCTGGGTTGTCAAGGAAAGTTTGTAAAGGAAATGGCATTTGAACTGTGACTTAGGATCATAGTAGAGCATGTCACAGAGGCATTGGTGTGCATGTTGACATTTAGACTGTCCTGGATTCCATGCCTTAATTACTCAGTACTAAGGAGACATGGTAGGTATGGAGTCATATGATAAATGTGATCCTTCCTGTTTTAAAAATACAGATTAGACAGTGGTATGGAAGACAGACAGATTGAGGAAAGGAGTAAGCATTGTAATTAGGAGGATGGAAGAAAATGATGATAAAAATGAAGTCTTACATAGAATATTTCAATATTTCAGATTGAAAATAGAATTTTTGTGCACATAGATAGAATATCTTCTAAGCTTAGGACTTTGGGGAGAGACTAATGACTTCCCACCACTAATGCTAGCAATAATACAAATCAAAACAGAGAAATCTCTTATATGAATCTTCTATGAAAAAGGCATCATTCTGACTGCTTTCTGCAGATTAACTTGTTTAATCTTCACAATGAACTGCATGAAGTAGAGAATATTATCAACCCAATATAAAACATAAAAATTCAGCAACCAAAATGAAGAGAAATACAATTTTCTGTCCAAGTTTCCACATATCCAATTTTCTAGTAAAATTCACCTTTAAATATAGTAAGTTTCGCTCTTAAAGTCCATGCTTTATGGTGGGGTTATTTGGGGTATATGTGTGTGAGTATGAAGTGTGTGTGTTTGTGTGTTTGAGAGAGAGAGAGAGAGAGAGAGAGAGAGAGAGAGAGAGAGAGAGAGAGAGAGAGAGAGAGAGAGAGAGAGAGGCAGAGGCAGAGGGACAGAGAAAGAAATAAAGAAGAGTGATTATGTATGTGGCACAGTATGAATGGGGAGGTCAAAGAAAAACTTTCAGGAGTTGTTTTCATTCTTTTAACATAAATTTGGGAGACAAAACTTAGATCTTCAGGCCCATGCAGCTAGCATTTTTTTAATTGAAGTATCCTAGTCACTGGAAACCCACATATTTGAATTATTACATTAGGAAACCAACAAGTTATAAGTGTACCTGTAACTACATAGCCTTGCAAACACTTGATATGTTATTAAAAACTATTGCCATTGTAAGGGGAAAACACTATTTTATTATTTTTTCTTAATTTTGTTCTAAGATATAACTCCATGTATATGTTTGTTTGTCATTTAAAATGTGTACTGTTTATTTTTACTGCTCATTTTCTTTTTCTTTTGATATTGTAGAACTACCTAAGAGAAATACTATAACTTTATCATACATTAATTTGTATTAGATTGACATACAAAATTGCCAACATTTCATGAGGTTTTTTTTTTGTTTGTTTGTTTTTTTGTTGTTGTTTTTTTTTTTTTGGTTTTTCAAGACAGGGTTTCTCTGTGTAGCTTTGCGCCTTTCCTAGAACTCGCTTTGGAGACCAGGCTGGCTCATGAGTTTTTTTATACCTAAATAAAGGGCAATCTTAAGGAGTTCATTTCATTAGTCATGGTAATCACAGCTACTTATTTACTATTTATTATGTGAATGACTATGTGTTTTGTTTGCACAAATTTAATTCTTGCAACTACTGCAAGATATGAGAACTATCATTTCCATTTGTAGATGAGGAAACTGAAGAACAAAGAGCTTAAGAAATATAGTGAGTTTGTGAAGCCAGCAGCAAGATCAAAATTGCCTTCTAACTCAAATTATATGATTTTGCCCATTGTACTCTTCATTTTGTATACTTAGTTTAATCAGTGAGTAGGTTGATTCCCACTGCTTGTATGATTCTTTTGAAGCATATTATAGTCTCCTGTGACCTATTCTAATCCATCATCTCTTTCTTTTAGCATTTTTTGTTACTCACTCACACATACAGATCCACATTCTAGCAAGACAGACTATTGATAATATTAAAACATACGTGATCTATATGGCCTTGACACTTACCACACCATTTGAATAGAACACTTTTCTTCCTTACTCTACTTCTACCTGGAAAATTGCCCTTCAGGTTCATTCTCTCAGCTTGAAGAGTAGAAGCTTTCTCTATGCTAATATCTGTATCCATACATGGCATGATCTATATGGTGCCTGTATTTTACTTACTGTGAAAGAGTGTCACTGTTTTCTACATGATTTAGTAGTTAAGATGGACTTCAGGCCAGATAATTTTCAGACTCACAGCCCAAGGCATCAGTTACTGTCTATGTGACTTTGTGAAGGCTACTTAAACCCTCATTGAGCATACTAAACATACTCTTTCTGAGTAAAGTATAAAAAATAAACCACCAGGAGAGACCACCAGCACCCGATTGGACTAAGAGGTGAGTCTTTATCCTCAAACCTGAATACCCCAGCCCCTAGGATTTGGGCCCAGGGGCACAACCCTGTGCCCCTACACTGCTACCCATTGCAGTCCCAGTTTCAGGCCAGTTGGGAAGGCAGTCATCCTGCAGAGAGGTCTGGACTACTACCATCTCCCATCAGACCCTGTAACCCAAGTCCTACCTCCCCCAAATCCCATCTCCCCTCTAAGGCTGGAACTGTTCCCTGAGACAGAGACCTCCAGCACCTGATTGGACTAAGAGATGAGTCTTTGTCTAGGTGTGTGCCCCTATACCACCATGAATTGCAGTCCCAGTTTCAGGCCAGTTGGCAGGCAGACCTATTGTAAACAGGTCAGACTACCACCATCCCCCAACAGACCTTGTAACCCACAAGCCCCACCCCTCCCAACCAACCCATGTGCCAAGATTACAACTACTTCCTGAGACAGAGCCCACGAGGGCCAATTGGACTAAGAGCTTCTACCTGAGACAAACAGTCTATCAGCACCGACTAGACCAAGAGATCTCACTGGACCAAGAGTATTGATCATACCGATGGAGCCTCCCTCAGACACAGACACCACTTGAACCAAGTGGAGAAAGAGATGGGTAGACACCAGTGCAAAAATACAGTCAAAAACAAAAAACCTACCATGGCTCCATCAGAACCAACATCAACAAGACCTGAATATCCCAACACAGAAGAAATAGACATTAAAAATGACCTTAAGAAGATGATAGAAATCTTTAAAGAGGAAATGAAAAATTCCCTTAAAGAATTAGAGGAAAAGTCAAACAAAAAAATGGGAATCAATCAGTAAATCCCTTGAAAGCCAAGAGAAAGCAATTAAACAAATGAGGGAAACAGCTCAAGATTTGAAATCTGAAATTGAGATGATAAAGAAGACACAAACTGAGGTAATGCTGGAAGTGGAAAATCTAAGTAAATGAACAGGAACTACAGATGCAAGTATAACCAACAGAATGCAAGAGATATAAGATCAGATCTCTGGTGTTGAAGATAGAGTAGAGAAAATAGATTCATCAGTCAAAGAAAACACTAAAACCAACAAAATCATGATCCAAAATGTCCAGGAAATTTAGGACACTATGGAAAGACCAAACCTAAAAATAATAGGGATAGAACAAGAAGAATACCAACTCAAAGGCATAGAAAATATATTCAACAAAATCATAGAAGAAAACTTTGCCAACCTAAGGAAGGAAATGCCTATAAGGATACAAGAAGGTTACAGAACACCAAATAGACTGGACCCCCCCCAAAAAAACTCCCCTTGCCACATAATAATCAAAATCACTAAACATACAGAATAAAGAAAAAATATTAATAGCTGCAAAGGAAAAAGGCCAAGTTACATATAAAGGCAGACCCATAAGAATAACACCTGACTTCTCAATGGAGAATCTAAAAGCCAGAAGGTCCTAGACAGACGTTATGAAGATACATAGAGACCATGGATGCCATCCCAGACTATTATACCTAGCAAAACTCTCAATCAACATAGATCGAGTAAACAACATATTCCATGATAAAACCAGATTTAAAAATATCTTTCTACAAATCCAGCCCTATAAAAAGTACTTGAAGGAAAAATCCAACCTAAGGAAGTTAGATACACACATGAAAACACAGGCAAGAGATAGTCCCACACCAACAAATACCAAAGAAGGGAAACATACAACACTACCACCAAAAAATAATAGGAATTAACAATAACTGGTCATTAATATCCATTAATATCAATGGTCTCAATTCGCCTATAAAAAGACACAGGCTAACAGAATGGATACAAAAACAAGATCCATCCATTTGCTGCATGCAAGAAACACACCGCAACTTCAAAGACAGACACTACCTCAGAATAAAAGGCTGGGAAAAGACTTTCCAATCAAATGGATTTAAGAAGCAAGCTGGTGCAGCTATCTTAATATCTAATAATATAGACTTCAAACTAAAATCAATTGAAAGAGATCGGGAAGGACATTACATATTTATAACAGGGAAAATCCGACAAGATGAAGTTTCAATTCTGAATATTTATGCCCCAAATATAAGGGCACCTACATTCATAAAAGAAATATTAGTAAAGTTTAAATCACACATCAAACCCCATACACTAGTAGTGGGAGACTTCAACACCCCACTCTCACCAATGGACAGGTCTGCGAGACAGAAACTTAACAGAGAAATAAGGGAACTAACAGACATTATGACCCAAATGAACTTAATAGATATCTACAGAATATTCCACCCTAACACAAAAAATTATACCTTCTTTTCAGCATCCGATGGAACCTTGGGATTCCAAACAAGACGGTTGTTTGGCTCAAACTGTGTGTGGGGCACCCAGGCAGGGGGATTGGGATCTGTCCCTGGTGCATGGGCAGGCTACTGGGAATCCGGTGCCTGTGGTGTGACACCTTGCACAGCCTGGGTGCAGTGGGAAGGGGCTTGGACCTGCCTAGGCTCAGTGAGCTGGGCACTGGTGACTCACCATGGGAGACCTCAATTTGGTGAATGTGGGGATGCGGGGTGGCTTGGGGGTGGGAGGAGGGAGGGGGGTCTGTAGATAGCATGAGGAGTGAGTAGAAAATTTCTTAATAAAGAAAAATAAAAATAAAATAAAATAAATCGATCACATGCTGGGTCACAAAGCAAATCTCAACAGATACAAAATAATTGAAATAATCTCCAGTATCTTATTGGACCACCGTGGCTTAAAGTTAGAGTTCAACAACAACAAAAATTACAGAAAGCCTACAGTCTCATGGAAACTGAATAATGCCCAACTGAATCACCATTGGGTCAAGAAAGAAATAAAGAAAGAAATTAAAGATGTCCTAGAATTCAATGAAAACGAATGTACATCATACCCAAACTTATGGGACACCATGAAAGCAGTGTTAAGAGGAAAATTCATAGCACTAAATGCCCACATAAAGAAGTTGGAGAAATCTCACACTAGTGACTTAACAGCACAACTGAAAGCTCTAGAACAAGAAGCAGCAAACTCACCTAGGAGAAACAGACACCAGGAAATAATCAAATTGAGGGCTGAAATCAATAAAATAGAAACAAAGAGAACAATACAAAGAATCAATGAAACAAAGTGTTGATTCTTTGAGAAAACTAAAAATCAGAGATACATCACCCTTTACAATAGTCACAAATGATATAAAATACCTTGGGGTAACTCTAACTAAGCAAGTGAAGGACCTATATGACAAGAACTTTAAGTCCCTGAAAAAAGAAATTGAAGAAGATGTCAGAAAATGGAAAGATCTCCCATGCTCATGGATAGGCAGGATTAACATAGTAAAAATATCAATCTTACCAAAAGCAACCTACAGATTCAATGCAATACCCATCAAAATACCAACACAATTCTTCACAGACCTGGAAAGAACAATACTCAACTTCACACAGAAAATCAAAAAATCCAGGATAGCCAAAAGAATCCTGTACAATAAAACAACCGCTGGAGGCATCACGATCCCTGACTTCAACCTCTACTATAGAGCTACAGTATTAAAATCAGCTTGGTACTGGCATAAAAACCGACATGTGGCCCAATGGAATCAAATTGAAGACCTTGACATTAATCCGCACACCTAAGAGAAAATCAACAAGATATACAAGCCCTTATCCAAATTAACCAAAAGACACAGAGAGAGCATCCAAATTAACAAAATCAGAAATGAAAAGGGAGACATAATAACAGACAATGAGGAAATCCAGAGAATCATCAGGTCATACTTCAAAAACCTGTACTCCACAAAATCTGAAATAATTGGATGATTTTCTGGATAGGTACCACATACCAAATTTAAATCAAGACCAGAAAAACTATTTAAATAGACCAATAACCCCTAAGGAAATAGAAATGGTCATTAAAAGTCTCCCAACCAAAAAAAGCCCAGGACCAGATGGTTTCAGCACAGAATTCTACCAGACTTTCAAAGAAGAGCTAATACCAATACTCTTCAAATTGTTCCACAAAATAGAAACAGAAGGAACATTACCAAATTCCTTTTATGAGGCTACAATCACCCTGATACCCAAACCACACAAAGATGCAACAAAGATATTGAAATACAGACCAATCTCCCTCATGAATATTAATGCAAAAATACTCAATAAAATACTGGCTAACCGAATCCAGGAACACATTAAAAAAATATCCACCATAACCAAGTAGGCTTCTTCTCAGGGATGCAAGGATGTTTCAACATATGAAAATCAGTCAATGTAATACACCATATAAACAAACTGAAAGGAAAAAAAAAAACATATGACCATCTCAATGGATGCTGAAAAAAGCCTTTGAGAAAATCCAACACCCCTTCATGATAAAGGTTCTAGAGAGATCAGGAATACAAGGAACATACCTAAACATAATAAAGGCAATTTACAACAAGCCAACAGCCAACATCAAGTTAAATGGAGAGAAACTCAAAGCGATTCCACTAAAATCAGGAACAAGATAAGGCTGTCCACTTTCCCCATACTTATTCAACATAGTACTTGAAGTTCTAGCTAGAGCAATAAGACAACAAAATGAGGTCAAGGTGATACAATTTGGAAAGGAAGAAGTCAAACTTTTAGTCTTTGCAGACGATTTGATAGTATACATTAGTGACCACAAAAATTCTACCAGGGAACACCTACAGCTGATAAACTCCTTCAGTGAGGTGGCAGGATACAAGTTAACTCAAAAAAATCAGTAGCCCTCCTATATACAAATGATAAATGGGCTGAGAAAGAAATCAGAGAAACATCACCCTTTACAATAGACATAAATAATATTGAAATATCTTGGAGTAACTATAACTAAGCAAGTGAAAGACCTGTATGATAAAAACTTTAAGTCTCTGAAGAAATAAATTGAAGAAGATATCAGAAAATGGAAAAATGTCCCATGCTCATGGATAGGTAGAATTAACATACTAAAAATGGCAATCTTACCAAAAGCAATCTACTGATTCAATCTAATCCCCATCAAAATCCCTACACAATTCTTCACAGACTTGGAAAGAACAATACTTAACTTTATGTGGAAAAACAAAAAACCTTGGATAGCTAAAAAAAATCATGTAAATAAAGCAACCTCTGGAGGCATCATGATCCCTGACCTCAAACTCTAGTATAGAGATATAGTAATAAAAACATCTTGGTACTGGCATAAAAACCAACGTGTGGACCAATGCAACCAAACTGAAGACCCTGACATTAATCCACACACCTATGAAAACATGATTTTCTACAAAGAAGCCAAAACTATACAGTGGAAAAAAGAAAGCATCTTCAACAAATGGTGCTGGCATAACTGTCTGTCAACATGAAGAAGATTGCAAATAGATCCATATCTGTCACCATGCACAAAACTCAAGTCCAAGTGGATCAAAGACCTCAACATTAATACAGTTACACTGAACTTGATAGAAGAGAAAGTAGGAAGTAGTCTTGAACACATTGGCACAGGAGACCACTTCCTAAATATAACACCAGTAGCACAGACACTGAGAGCAACAATTAATAAATGGAACCTCCTGCAACTGAGAAGCTTTTGTAGAGCAAAGGACATGGTCAATAAGACAAAATGGCAATCTACAGAATGGGAAAAGATCTTGACCAACCCCACATCTGACAGAGGGCTGATTTCCAAAATATATAAATAACTCAAAAAGATAGACTTCAAAATACTGAACAATCCAATTAAAAAATGGGCTAGAGAGCTTAACAGAGAATTCTCAACAGAAGAAGCATAATGGCTGAAAGACATTTAAGGAATTGCTCAACATCCTTAGTCATCATGGAAATGCAAATCAGAACAACTCTGAGATACTACCCTATACATGTCAGAATGGCTATGATCAAAAACATTAATGACAGTCTATGTTGGAGAGGATGCACAGCAAGGAGAACATTCGTCCACTTTTGGTGGGAGTGTGAACTTGTACAGCCACTCTGGAAATCAGTATTGCAACTTCTCAGAAAATTGGGAATCAATCTACCTCAAGACCCAGCTATACCACTCTTGGGCATATACCCAAGGAATGCTCAATCTTACCACAAGGACACATGCTCAACTATGTTCATATCAGCACTATTTGTAATAACCAGAATCTGGAAACAACCTAGATGCCCGTGAACTGAAGAATGGATAAAGAAAATGTGGCACATATACACAATGGAATGCTACTTAGCAGTAAAAAACAATGATATCAAGAAATTTGCAGTCAAATGGATGGAACTAGAAAATATCATCTTGAGTGAGGAAACCCAGACTCAGAAGGACAAACACAGTATGTACTCACTCATAAGTGGATACCAGATGTGAAGGAAGGGATGGCCAGACTGCAACCCACAGCTCCAGAGAGACTAGCTAACAGGGAAAGACCCTAGGAGGGACACATGGATGATTCAGCAAAGGAGAAGTGGATGAGATCTACATGAGCAGACTGGGTGTGTGGTGGGGGTGGCAAGGGCAATGAGTGGGGGATGAGAACATAGGGAAATGGGAGGGTCGAGCTGGAACAGGGACAGAGTGGGAGGGCAGGGAAGTAGATACCATGATAGTTCAGGACATCATGGGAAAAGGAAGAGACAGGGTGCTGGGGAGTCTCTCAGGAACCCACAAGGACGACACTACCTTGGACTGCTGACAGTGGTCCAGAGGGTGCCTGGACTGGTCTACTCTGGTGACTGGTCTAGCGAATACCCTAAGTATCATCATAGAGCTTTTGTCTAGTGACTGATGGAGGCAGATGCAGAGATCCATGGCCAGGTGCCAGGCTGATCTCTGGGAATCCAATCGATGAGAGAGAGGAGGGATTCCGCAGTCGAGGGATGGCGAGATCATGATGGAAGAAGTGCAGAGATGACAGGCTACACTATTGGAGGCCCATGAACTATAGACTAGTGGCTGTGAAGCCCCCAGGGGACTGGACTAGGACCTCTGGATATGGAAGACGGTTGTTTGGCTCTAACTGTTTGGGGTACACTCAGGCAGGGGGATCAGGATCCATCCCTAGTACATGGCCAGACTTTTGGGAATCTAGTGCCTGTGGTTTGGCACCTTGTGCAGCCTTGGTATAGTGTTAAGGGCCTTGGACCCGCCTAGGTTCAGTGTGCCGGGCTGTGCTGACTCCCCATGGAAGACCTTGATTTGAGGAATGTAGGGATGTGGGGTGGCTTGGGAGGGGGAACTGGGAGATGGGAGAAGGGAGGAGGGAGGATCTGTGGGTGGTATGAAGAGTGAGCAGAAAATTTCTTAATAAAGAAAAAAAAGAAAAAAAAATAAATAAACCACCAGGCCACAGCTCATGTTGTTTCCCCTTGACCCAATTTCTAATAGCCTTGTTGCCCACCACATTAACTAATGCTTCACTTTTCTCCTGGAAGACTCTAAATGACTTTGAATATTTTTTCTGCAATGCAGACAAGAAGACAGTGTTATATTACTTCTGTTGTTATCTGAGGCCCTGGCTAACAGATCTAATAGATCTTTTGCATCTATGTATGTTCTATATATGTGTATGTTCTTGAAAAGGGATTTTTCTCAGGGTCTGGCCAATATCTAAATCCTGATAGAATATACACCCTGGTGCTGTGATACTATGATATCTGGATATGCTCACCTGGTGACTGCTTTCTGCCCAATTGTTTTCTTTGTGAGTATAGTTTTTGAATTTCTGCTCTAGAGTGGGGAAAAGAAGAGGAAGATGACAAGGGGCATGGGAAGTTGTGAGGAGAGAAGATAAATAATTGATTTCATTTAAAAATTACCTAATAAATATATAGTTGTTGGAGACAGATAGTTCTAGGTAACACCTAAGACAAACCATTCCCTTGTTCTGATTATTCAATATTTCTGAGCTTTAGTTTCTTATCTGTAACATAGAAATGATACTACTTCATACACATAAGAAAAGAGACATACAAACTATGTGATTTTTAAATCAATCTCCTGTCATTATATAGTGTTTGTACAAAGTAAAAATCTGACCAAGATGTCTGGTTGGAAGTCTAGAGGACTGAGGATGTACCCATACCAGCTCTGGAATCCTGGCTTCTGTGATGCTGAGCAAGTCACATTGCACTCTGAGTCTCAATGTTTTAAGTGTTGTTTTTTATATTATAAGTAATGTAAAGAATTCATGAAGTATATAGTATAGTTTCTGAAACATTATGGGCTGTATTAGTTAGGATTATCCAGAAAGGTAATTTTATTTTTATTTATTTATTTATTTATTTTTAATTACACTCTTGATATTCATTAATTACACTCATGATATTAATTACATTTGTGGTATTTGTTGATTACATTCACAGTATTCATTCAATAATTTTATTTATGATATTCATTAATTACATTAATTGTATTGATTTATTACATTCATGATATTATGTCCTGATACTACTGTCCATTTTGGGGTTTTTTCCATCACACAAAACAGAGACTCTGTGCTTAGTAAATCATTGCTCTATATTCCTTTCTTCTCTATCTTGAGATAATGTCTAATCTTTCTGTCTCTATGAATTTGTATATTCTATATATTTCATGTAATATAATTCTATAGTATTTGTCCTTTTTTAAATGTAAAAACATTTTATGTACAATTGCAGGAGAAATAATGCACAGATAGCCTGAACATAAAAACTTGCTGTAATTTAAAAGTCCAGGGTTATTTTGAACAGTAAAATATTTTTTTCTGTAGAAAATAGTGTAAATGATAACATTTCCCAATAAGCCCCTTTATGCCAAATGATAGCTGAACTATACATATAAATATTTGTAGCATGAATCTTAAAAGTTCTTATTAATTAAAACAAACCCGGGCCAGTTATTGGGGTGAACACTGGAAGGTCAGAGAGACAGAATAAGCCACAGCTATCTCACCTAGCCGGATCCTCAGTTGGTCTTGTTTCCTCAGACTGGAGGCCTCTGAGTCCTCATCCAGAATGGGTCTCAGCTGAACTGCTGCTAGAAGCCTGAAAGCTTAACCAGCCACATGCTTCTCCAAGCCAAAGGCCTCTAGTTTCTGGTCCTCACGCCTTATATACCTTTCTGCTTTCTACCACCACTCCCTGGGATTAAGGCTTGCTTTCTGGGATTAAAGGCGTTGTCACCACGCCTGGCCTTTTCCAAAGTGGCCTTGAACTCACAGAGATCCAGAGGGATTTCTGTCTCTGGAATGCTAGGATTAAAGGTGTGTGCTACCACTGCCTAACCTCTGTTTCATATTGTGGCTGTTCTGTCTCTGACCCCAGATAAGTTTATTAGCGTGCACAATATTTTGGGGAACACAATACCCCCACAAATATTTATTAGATTCTAGGATATAAAAGAAACCTATCTTCATCTGTTCACAGAGCTATATTTTCTTAAGTTGTAGAAGTGAGATTACTATTCATCTTCACCTTCACTGTTTCATTTATGGCAGACATTTTTTCTCTAGACTAATACAAATTCTTGTCCTAATAGTGAAATGTTTCACTAAAGCTTGCCCAGTGATTGAGTAATCCAAAACTTATTATAAGCCACAGTCATCCTAGGGTCCCCCCTGCTAGGTAGCCTCCCTGGATCTATGGGTTGCAGTCTGATTGTCCTTTGCTTTATATCCAGTATCTACTTATGAGTGAGTATATACCATGTTTGTCTTTCTGAGTCTGGGATACCTCACTCAGGATGATATTTTCTAGTTCCATTCATTTGCCTGCAAACCTCATTATGTCATTGTTTTTCTCTGCTAAGCAGTACTCCATTGTATATATGTACCACATTTTCTTAATCCATTCTTCAGTTCATGGGCATCTAGGTTGTTTCCAGGTTCTGGCTATTATGAATAATGCTGCTATGAACATAGTTAATATGTGTCCTTGCGGTATGTTTGAGCATTCCTTGGGTATATGCCCAAGAGTAGTATAGCTGGGTCTTGAGGTAGATTGATTCCCAATTTTCTGAGAAGTTATATATATAAAAATTCCAATAGTATAAGGGCTCTGTGTTTCTTATTTAATAAGATGGTTACTTCTGCATGCTACCACTGCCTGACTTTTGTTTATGGCTCACTATGACCTCTGATCTCTGGGCAAACTTTATTTATTAACATACAAATAAAATAGCACGACATTTCTGCACAAATAAAATATCACAACACTCATACATTTTATTTTCTGCTCTCTAGCCAAACTTCCTTCTTTTCAGCACTTGAAACATGCACATACACACACACACACACACACACACACACACACACAGAGAGAGAGAGAGAGAGAGAGAGAGAGAGAGAGAGAGAGAGAGAGAGAGAGTGAGAGAGAGAAATTCTACATGTTTTAAGACCTTTGTACAGCTCTTCACACTGCTTTTTCCCTAGATCTTGTTGTCCCCCTTATCTTCTAGATACCTGATAAAATGTTAACTGCTTATAGAGGTCCTTACCTCACCACATTATTGGAAGCATCCTCCTTATTGCCCTATCTCCTTGTTCTATATAGCAGACTTTACAAATTGCTTACCTAGTGTAAAACTTGCCTTCAAGCATTTAGAACTTCCTCAATCACCTCTATATCTAGAATGAAGATTTTGATGACACTGTTCTAAAATTGACATGCTTGGACTGAGAAGATCATTCAGTTGGCTTAATGCCTGATACCCAATCATAAGAACCTGTGTTTAGGTTACCAGCAGCCATGTAAAAGCTAGGCATGGTGGTGATGGCAACAGTCACAGCAATGGTATGTGTTTGTGTAGGGATTGGAAACAGGTGGATCTTCAGAGCTTGCTGGACAGTCAGTTTAGCCAATGGATAAGCTAATGGAATAGTGAGAATCTCTGAATCAAAACATAAGGTGGAGGACCTTGAGGTGAATCAGTGGATAAGAGGAACTGCTACTCAGAGTGACAACATGCTCATAACTCCCCAAACATACATGGCAGAAGGAGAGGATGGGCTCACCGAAGTTGTCTTCTAACCTCCAAATGCATACCTTGGCATGTACATACACACACACACACACACACACACACACACACACACACACACACACA
>CABHPR010132202.1:0-16384 GCA_902168415.1 Peromyscus melanophrys | reverse complement strand
ACACAAAGACACCCACGCACACACACACATACATACACACACACATACACACACAGGGAGAGAGGTGGGAAGTGGGAGATGGAGGGAGGGAAGGAGGGAGGGAGGGAAAGAAGTGGACAGAAACCAAGAGAATACATATTTTAAAAAGGAGAATTAATAGAGGAAGACAGCTATTGTTGACCTCTGACCTCCATATGCATGCACACACACATGCATACATACATAGGCACACAAACATACGCATATACATACATACATGTACATACACACACATTACATACATTCATACATATACTGTACATACAATCTTTTAAAAAAATATGTATGTTTGACTTATTTTACAAACAAAATGTTAAGGAATAGGCATGGGATTTAACTCAAGAAAACTCATTCTTTAGTTCAACAGATACATTTTACACACTTTCTGCCTTAACCTGCAATGTGTTAACAAACTGTCATAAGTTAGTAATTTATAAAAAAATAGAAATTAATTTCTCATTTTGAGGGAGATAGATGTCTAAGAACAAAGAATAAGGAAGTTGAGTTGTCTGATGAGGATGTAGACTGAATTTCAAATATGCCTCTTTGAATAACTGCACCTTTTAGAAGTTGATGGTCTTTTATAAGGACACCCAATTCTGTTCAATATTGTGGAGTTTGATGACATGGCCTAATCATTTTTTTTACTTGTTTTTATTTTATATAAGAGATTTTCTAGTCATTTTACATATCAGTTCCAGATTCCACTGTCCCCCCTCCTCCCACCCCCCCAGCCTTCTCACCCCCAATCCACCCCCCATTCCCAACTCCTCCAAGTCAAATTCTCCCATGCGGAGTCAGACCAGCCTGGTACATTCAGATGAGGCAGGTCCAGTCCCTTCCTCCTTGTACCAAGGCTGAGCAAAATGTCTCAGCACAGTCCCTAGGTTCCAAAAAGCTGGTCATGCACCAAGGAGAGGTCCCAGTCTGACTGCCTGGGGGCCTACTAAACAGTTCAAGCTAATCAACTGTCTCACTTATCCAGAGGGTCTTGTCCAGTTCCACGGGGGCTCCTCAGCTATTGGTTCACAGTTCATTTGTTTCCAGTAGTTTGGCTATTTGTCCCTGTGCTTTTTCCAATCATGGTCTCGATATCTCTTACTCATATAATCAATCCTCTCTCTCTCTTGTCGTTTGGACTCCTGGAGCTCCACCTGGGGCTTGGCCGTGGATCTCTGTATCTGCTTCCATCAGCCACTGGATGAGGGTTCTATGATGACAGTTAGGATATTCAGCCATCCAATCACCAGAGTAGGTCATCTCAGGCACTCTCTCGACCATTGCCAGTAGTCTATAGGGGAGTCATCTTTGTGGATTTCTGGGGAACTCTCTAGCACTCTGCTTCTTCCTATTCCCATGGAGTCTTCATTTATCATGTTATCTCTTTCCTTGTTCTCCCACTCTGTTGCTGATCCAGCTGGGATTTCCCGCTCCACAAAGCTCTCTTTCTCTCACCCTTGTCCTCCATTACCCCCAGTTTGCTCATGTAGATCTCATCATTTCTCTGTTGCTGGGCGATCCCTGTGTCTTTCTTAGGGTCCTCTTTACTAGGTCGCCTCCCTGGAGTTGTGAGTTACAGTCTGGTTATCCTTTGCATTACATCTAGATTCCACTTATGAGTGAGTACATACCATGTGTGTCTTTCTGAGTCTGGGTTACCTCACTCAGGATGTTATTTTCTAGTTCCATCCACTTGCCTGCAAACCTCATGATGCCATTGTTTTCCTCTGCTGAGTAGTACTCAATTGTATATATGTACCACATTTTTTTAATCCATTCTACAGTTCATGGGCATCTAGGTTGTTTCCAGGTTCTGGTTATTATGAATAATACTGCTATGAACATAGTTGAGAATATATCCTTGTGGTATGATTGAGGATTCCTTGGGTATATGCCCAAGAGTGATAGAGCTGGGTCTTGAGGGAGATTGATTCCCAATTTCCTAAGAAAGCATCATATTGATTTCCAAAGTGGCTGTACAAGTTTATATTCCCAACAACAGTGTAGGAGTGTTCCCCTTGCTCCACAACCTCTCCAACATAAGCTGTCTTCAGTGTTTTTGATCTTAGCCATTCTGACAGGTGTAAGGTAGTATCTCAGTGTTGTTTTGTTTTGCATTTCCCTGATGACTAAGGATGTTGAGCAATTCCTTAAATGTCTTTCAGCCATTTGTGCTCCTTCTGTTGAGAATTCTCTGTTTAGCTCTATAGTCCATTTTTTAATTGAATTGTTGGGTAATTTTGATGTCTAATTTCTTGAGTTCTTTATATATTTTGGAGATTAGCTCTCTGTCAGATGTGGGGTTGGTGAAGATCTTTTCCCATTCTGTAGACTGTCATTTTGTCTTATTTACCATGTCTTTTGCTCTACAAAAGCTTCTCAATTGCAGGAGGCCCCATTTATTAATTGTTTCTCTCAGTGCCTCTGCTGCTGGTGTTACATTTAGGAAGTGATCTCCTATGCCAATGCATTCAAGATTACTTCCTACTTTTTCTGCTATCAGGTTCAGAGTAACTGGATTTATGTTGAGGTCTTTGAGCCACTTGGACTTAAGTTTTGTGCACAGTGACAGATATGGATGTATTTACAGTCTTCTACATGTTGACATCCAGTTATGAAGGCACCATTTGTTGAAGATGCTTTCTTTTTTCCACTGTACAGTTTTGGCTTCTTTGTCGAAAATCATATGTTCATATGTATGCAGATTAATGTCAGAGTCTTCAGTTCAGTTCCATTGGGGCACATGTTGGCTTTTATGCCAGGACCAAGCTATTTTTATTGTTTCTATAGCAGAGATTGAAGTCAGGGATGGTGATGTCTCCAGAGGTTGTTTTATTGTACAGGATTCTTTTGGCTATCCTGGGTTTTTTGAGTTTCCATATGAAGTTGAGCATTGTTCTTTCCAGGTTTGTGAAGAATTGTGTTGGAATTTTGATGGGGATTGTGTTGGATCTATAGATTGCTTTTGATAAGTTTGCCATTTTTACTATGTTAATTCTACCTATCCATGAGCATGGGAGATCTTTCCATTTCCTGACATCTTCCTCAATTTCTTTCTTCAGGGACTTAAAGTTCTTGTCATAGAGGTCCTTCACTTGCTTAGTTAGAGATACCCCAAGGTATTTTATATCATTTGTGGCTATTGTAAAGGGTGATGTTTCTCTGATTTCTTTCTCAGCCCATTTGTCATTTGTATATAGGAGGGCTACTGATTTTTTTTTAGTTAGTCTTGTATCCTGCAACATTACTGAATTTGTTTATAAGCTGTATGCATTCCTTGGTCAAATTTTTGGGGCCATTTATGTATACTATCATGTAATCTGCAAATATTGAAAGCTTGACTTCTTCCTTTCCAATTTATATCTCCTTCATCTCCTTATTTTGTCTTATTGCTCTGGCTAGAACTTCAAGGACTATATTTCATAAGTTTGGGGAGAGTCAACAGCCTTGTCTTGTTCCTGATTTTAGTGGAATCGCTTTGAGTTTATCTCCATTTAATTTGATATTGGCTGTTGGCTTGCAGTAAATGTCCTTTATTATGTTTAGGTATGTTCCTTGTATTCCTGATCTCTCCAAGACCTTTATGATGGAGTGTTGGATATTGTCAAAGGCTTTTTCAGCATCTCGTGAGATGATCATGTTGTTTTTTTTCTTTCAGTTTGTTTATGTGGTGTAATACATTGAGAGACTTTTGTATGTTGAACCACCCTTGTATCTCTGGGATGAATCCTACTTGATCATGGTGGATAACTGTTTTGATGTGTTCTTGGAGTCTGTTTGCCAATATTTTATTGACTATTTTTGCATCAATGTTCAAGAGGGAGATTGGTCTGTAATTCTCTTTCTTTGTTGCATCTTTGTTTGGCTTGAGAGTCCGAATAATTGTAGCCTCATAGAAGGAGTTTGGTAAAGTTCCTTCTGTTTCTATTGTGTGGAACAATTTAAAGAGTATTGGTATTAAGTCTTCTTTGAAGATCTGGTAGATTTCTGCAAATCTGGTCCTGGGCTTTTTTTGGTTGGGAGACTTTTAATGACTGTTTCTATTTCCTTTGGGGTCTATTTAAATGGTTTATCTGGTCTTGATTTAACTTAGGTATGTGATACCTATCCAGAAAAATATTACTTTCTTTAGATTTTCCAGTTTTGTGGAGTAGAGGTTTTTGAAGTATGACCTGATGATTCTCTGGATTTCCTCATTGTCAGTTGTTATGTCTCCTTTCCATTTCTGATTTTGCTAATTTGCATAATCTCTCTCTCTGCCTTTTGGTTAGTTTGGATAAGGGCTTATCTATCTTTTTTATTTACTCAAAGAATCAACTCTTTGTTTCATTGATTCTTTGTATTGTTCTCTTTTATATTTTACTGATTTCATGGCTCAACTTGATTATTTCCAGGCATCTATTCCTACTGGGTGACTTTGCTTCTTCTTGTTCTAGAGCCTTCAGGTGTGCTGTTAAGTAACTACTGTGAGATTTCTCCAACTTCTTTATGTCGGCATTTAGTGCTATGAATTTTCCTCTTAGCACTGCTTTCATAGTGTCCCATAAGTTTGGGTATGTGGTATATTCATTTTTCATTGATCTCTAGGAAGTCTTTAATTTCTTTCTTTATTTTTTCCTTGATCCTCTGGTGATTCAGTTGAGCATTATTCAGTTTTTGAGAGATTGTAGTCTTTTTGTAATTTTTGTTGTTGAAATCTAACTTTAAACCATGGGGGTCTGATAGAATACAGGAAGTTATTCCAATTTTTCTTGTATCTGTTGAGCATTGCTTTGTGGACGGTCGATTTTAGATAAGGTTCCATTGGGTGCTGAAAAGAAAATATATTCTTTTTTGTTAGGGTGGAATGTTCTGTAGATATCGATTAAGTCCATTTGAGTCATATCAGTTAAGTCCCTTATTTTTCTGTTAAGTTTCAATTTAGCAGAACTGTCCAGTGGTGAGAGTGGGGTGTTGAAGTCTCCCACTATTAATGTGTGGGATTTTTGTGTGATTTAAACTTTATTAATGTTTCTTTAACATATGTGGGTGTCCTTGTGTTTGGGGCATAAATGTTCAGAATTGAAACTTCATCTTGGTGGATCTTTCCTGTGATGTGTATGTAATGTCCTTCTTGATCTCTTTTGATTGATTTTAGTTTGAAGTTTATTTTGCTGGGTATTAGGATGACTACAGCAGCTTGCTTCTTAAGACCATTTGATTGGAAAGTCTTTTCCCAGCCTTTTATTCTTAGGTAGTGTCTATCTTTGAATTTGAGGTGTGTTTCTTGTATGCACCAGAAAGATAGGTCCTGCTTTCGTATCCATTCTGTTAGCCTGTGTCTTTTCATAGGTGAATTAAGTCCATTGATATTAAGGGATATTAATGACCTGTGATTGTTAGTTCCTGTTATCTTTTGGTGGTAGTGTGTGTGTACTTCTCTTCTTTGGGGTTTACTGTTGTGGGATTATCTGTTGCCTGTGTTTTCTGGATGTATCTGACTTCCTTAGGTTGGAATTTTCCTTCCTGTAGAAGTAACCATCTTATTAAATAAGAAACACAGAGCCAATGTAAAGATAAAAGCCCAAGAGGTCAGAGCTAAGAGCCTTACTCCTCCTGCTTCAGTGATCCTCTTCAGCCAAGAGAGAGACCTACTTCCTGTTGTGATTGTCTTTATATAGACATTCAGTTCTGCTTTCTCATTGGTTGTAAACCCAACCACATGACTGCCTCGTCACTGCCAGTCTGTACAGACCTCCAGGTCTTCTTTGGATTGCAGTGAGATTAAAGGCATGTGTCTCCAATGCTGGCTGTGTCCTTGACAACACAGAGATCTACCTAGCTCTGCCTACCAAGTACTGGGATTAAAGGTGTTTGCTATGAATGCCAAGCTCTGCTCTGCTTGCTATTAGCTCTGACACCAAGGCAACTTTATTTATTAACATACAAATAAAATCACATTTCAGTACAAATAAAATATCACCATATTTTTCCTTTTCTATTTTAATAAAAAGAAAAAAGGAAAAAGGTTATAACTAATATAATTAAAACTATATACAAAAGTACAATAACTATATACAATAAATACAAGTAATAAATACCTAAACAATGTCTAGTCCATTTGTATTTGCCAAGTTCAGAGAAAATAATTTCATTATCTATCCTATTTTGGTAAGTCCAAAATGTATTTAACTAATCTTCAACTATAACTAACTAATCTTTAACTCCCTCAGAGACCCAAGAAGGAAATAATATTAGCTAACAAAAATAAAAACAGGAAGTGCATGCAAGCAACTTCCAAAAAAAATTGTGAGCTGACAGAAACAGCCATCTGCCTGGACAGTCACCTGAGGTTTCTCCGCAGTGTTGGGGCATCATCTTCAGCCTAAAGGCTTAGTGTATCTGACAGACTCATTTGTGAAGTAGGATGTACACAAGGTCGACAGTTCAACCTCACATTGGGTAAGAGCAGTCCATGTACCAGAAACACCTGAATTCCACTAGTGTCATGTTATGATTCAGGATTTTAAATTCTGGAAATTGTTGATGGTTTATTAATTCAGCTGTCCATTCTTCTTGGCTCTGTATATGTGGCTTCATCTCAGCATCCCATTCTTCTCCACATCCCTCTATTAAATACTAGTCTACTATTGAGAGGCATGAGCTTAGATACTCTTCAAGAATAACTGTTTCAGCTGATGTTCCATTGAACATTAGAAGCCATCGGCTCACTGCCTGTTTAGCTGCCTTCAAAGAAAAGGGCACTGTACCTTTCCTGGATTGTGAAGGCCACTTCAGGGATGGATCCATATTGTCCTGGCTTCAGAAGATACCTTTCGATAAAGCCATAACCACACTTGTTTTGGCAAGAATCAGTAGTCCTTTGTTTTGTGTCCTGTCTGTCCATTTTGTCCTGTTGATTCGAGGGTAATATGTTGTCCAGTGGCTAACTTTTGCCACAATGAAAGATAATTCCATATGCAGTTTCTTCAATGCCCATATTCTCTCTGAAGTTGATTGGTACTGCCAGGAGCTGACATGTCTCATAGTCATAACAAAAAGAAAAATTTTCTAAGTTATTGAAACATTTTAAATGTCATATTCTGTAGATCTCTGAAGGGTTTGAAGATGACCTGTCTATCTAAAATATATCTGCTCAATTTTGAAAACATATGTAACATGACTACAAGTTCTATTATAATGTTTAACTACTAACATTCATTTCTTTATATCCTAATAACTGGTAATAACAACATTCAAGTATCAGAAAATTGCATTACATTGTTAAATGAACGGTATAAGTACCATTAGAGATATACATATAGCATTTTCTAACAAGATCAATTTCAATATATATAATTTGTATATAATATAAAACAATCCAAGCCAGGCGTTGGTGGCGCACGCCTTTAATCCCAGCACTCGGGAGGCAGAGGCAGGCGGATCTCTGTGAGTTCGAGGCCAGCCTGGGCTACCAAGTGAGCTCCAGGAAAGGCGCAAAGCTACACAGAGAAACCCTGTCTCGAAAAACCAAAAAAACAAAAAAACAAAAAAAAAAAACAATTCAATCCAATGTAAAGTATTTAAAACTAGTAATTGTCTTTTTCTTTCTTTTTTTTAAACAAGAACCTTAAATCTAATCTCCTTTGCTTAATCCTTTTCCTAACCCTTGACAACAACTTGTAACCAACCCCTGTAAACAATGAAAATTATCCCAGACCCAAAAACCATTAAAAGACCAAAAAAAACCACACGCCCCACACCAACTCTTTGGGAATGTGGGCATCATATTCTTAAAATTGCTTCCTGCTGGATATGGGCGAAGGTATCTTTATCCAGAAAAGAAAAATTTTAGGTGAATTGTCAAATTCTAGGAAAAGTAACTATATCCTTCATTATCCAGTCTGTGTATAATGCCAAAGTTCAAGATTTATCTCAAGTTCTTATTCAAGTAGTCTTTGAGACTGGATCATCTCAGCTAGCCCTCTCAAAATTGCTCTGAGCACTTTGTAGTTCAAAAGCTGATCTTTGGATGATGTTTGTCAGCTTAGTGATATTATTATTGTCCACGAGGAATTGTTGTTGTTATGGGGCCCCATCTTCTTCCTGGAGACTTCAGTTGATGTTAGGCCTGGCGATGATTTCCTGCAGAAAACTGATAAGAGACTCAAACTCAAAGACATATATGCAGCTAATTGAAGCCTTTTTTCTAGAATTAGTTAGTACTCTATATGACCATTCATATATTAACAAAGTTTTATATATATATATATATATATATATATATATATATATATCTGTATATATAAATCTTTTAAATTTGATATAAAATTCATACTTTAAGAAAAGTTTAAAGAATCAGAATAGAATCAAAGAGTTGAGATTAGTAATAGAATAGTCCCTTAATTAATTTGGTTTTTCTCCTGTCCCATAGCAGAAGATGGCTCTTTTCTTCTGACATGATACAGGGAGTTTGCATTTTCCTTTTAACAACATGCTTGAGTTTAAAGAGGGAGAGAGCCATTCTCCAACTCCAAAGTCAGCTTTAAATTTTATTAGAATTGGGACTATTAGAAGAACAATAATGTTAAATTTCTTTAGAGAAGAGCATGATCAAACATTTAGGAAGACTTATAAAATTTTTTAGATGATATAATCTTACACCATTTCACTCTGTTTCCTGGGATAGATGATTTGTCCTTTTCTTCAGTTGTGTCATTTGTCCAGTGTTCTTCAGATTCCTTAACCTTAGTTCTCCTAAAAGACAAAAACAAAAACCTTTCCCCAAGACTAATTTTGGGGATGTTCCCTTTCAGCAAGTTATTATCTGATTAAATGAAAAGGCATGTGTTACTAGTATAAATTAGTTTAAATTGGATGTTCATGCTGGTTGATGAACTATCACCTCCTCTAATTAAGAGGTCTCTTGTTCAAATCGAACCTTTATCCATTTTGATGTTACCCATAGCTTATCTTCTCCTGTAGAAACAAAAGCAAAACCTGGTTCCCAACATAAAACATATCCTGGTTTCCATTCTGAGGTCAGCACATCCTTAAAGTATATAGGCTGATTTAATTCTGTAGTTTTTTGTATTATCCAATGTCTCTCTGCAGCTGTTGTTCCTTTCTCATTGGCATTGAGAAAATTCAAATTTTATAGAGCATTATGCAGTCTATTTCTGGGGGTTTTGTTACCCATTTCTGTTTAGTTAGCATATACTTTAGAGTTCTGTTTGATCTTTTAATAACTGCTTGAACTGTAGAATTATGTGGTATACTTCTAATATGCTTTATATTGTAATAAACAAAAAACTGTTTCATTTTAACAGAGACATATGATGGAGCATTGTCAGTTTTGATTTGTGCAGGTATACCCATGATGGCCATAACTTCTAGCAAATGATTGATTACAGAATCAGCCTTTTCAGAACTCAAAGCTGTTGCCCATTGAAATCCTGAAAAGTATAGTTGGTATGGTGTACATATTTCAATTTTCCAAATTCTGCAAAGTGAAACACGTCCATCTGCCAGATTTCATTCCTCTGAGTACCTTTTGGGTTACATTCTGCTGGTAATGGCTTTTGATTGTAAAAGGAACAAGTAGGACATTTCTTTACTATTTCTTTGGCTTGTTGCCAGGTATTGGAAAAATCTTTTTTTTTGAACCTTTAGTATTGACATGATTTTTTTTATGAAATTCTGAAGCCTCCAGCACATTTCCTATCAATAATTTATCAATCTCATCATTACCTTGTGCGAGAGGCCCTAGCAGACCAATATGGTATCAGATGTGAGTTATGTATAAATGATGACTCCTTTTCCTGATTGTATCTTGTAACTGAATAAATAGTGAAGTTAATTTTGAAGCATCAGGGATAAATTCTGCAGTCTCAATATGTAATACTACTCTTTCAGCATATTGAGAGTCAGTAACTATGTTGAGAGGTTCTGAAAAATCCATTAATAACAATAGAATAGTATACAATTACTATTTTTGAACAGAATTATAAGTACTTTGAACCACTTTACTTAAATTTTCTCATTTGTAACCTGCCTTTCCTTGGTTGTTGGCATCTGTATAAAATGTACGAACTCCAGATATGGGATTTTCCCATACAATTTTAGGCAAGATCCAATCAGCTCTCTTTATAAGATAAATTATATCGCTTTTGGGATATTTGCTGTTAATTTCTCCCAAAAAATTACTGCAAGCTTTTTGCCAAGGTTCACTTTCTGTCCATAATTTTTCAATGTCCTCCTTAGTTAAAGGTATGACAATTTCTGCAGGGTCTATTCCTGCTAATTGACAAAGTCTCAATTTTCCTTTCCAAATCAAGTCAGAGATTTTTTTCCACATAAGTTGTAAATTTTTTATTCGGTTTATTTGCTAAAAATATCCATTCCAATAAAATATCTTTCCTCTGCATTAATATTGCTTTAGGAGAATGTCTAGAAGGTAAAATAACCAAAATGCAATCCAGCTTTGGATCACTATGATCCACATGCCCTTCATGTACTTTCTTTTCTACCAAGGCCAATTCTTTCTCAGCTTCAGGTGATAATTCTCTTGGACTATTTAAGTCCTTGTCACCTTCTAAGGTTTTGAACAAATTATTTAGGTCATCATTTTTTACCCCAACAACATTCATAGATGAGAAATGTCTCCAAATAATCTTTGAAAGTCATTTGTGTCTCTAGTCTACCTCTCCTAATTTGCACCTTTTGGGGTCTAATTTTTTGTAGCTCTATTTTATATCCTAAAAAATTAATAGAATCTCCCCTTTGTATCTTTTCAGGAGCAATCTGTAATCCCCAGCAAGGCAAAATTTTCTTTACTTCTTCAAACATTCTTTCTAAAGTATCTGCATTTGTGTCAGCTAGTAAAATATCATCCATATAATGATAAATTGTAGATTTAGGAAATTTTTTATGTATCACTTCCAATGGCTGTTGTACAAAATATTGGCACAGAGTTGGGCTATTCAACTTTCCCTGTGCTAGGACCCTCCATTGAAATCTTTTAACCGGTTGAGAATTGTTATAAGTAGGCACTGTGAAAGCAAATCTTTCTCTGTCTTTTTCTTGTAAGGGTATTGAAAACAAACAGTCTTTTAAATCAATAACTGTAAGAGGCCATCCTTTTGGTAACAGAGTAGGCAAAGGAATTCCAGATTGTAGAGAACCCATTGGCTGAATTACTTCGTTAATTGCTCTAAGGTCTGTTACCATTCTCTATTTACCAGATTTCTTTTTAATAACAAATACAGGAGAATTCCAAGGGCTAGTTGATTCTTCAATATGCTGAGCATTTAACTGTTCTTCTACCAGCTCTTCTAAAGCCTGGAGTTTCTCTGTTGTTAAAGGCCATTGCTGAACCCATACAGGCTTGTCTGTTAACCATTTTAAAGGTAGAGCTGTTGGTGTCTTTGGAAGATCATCAGTTGTTGTGCCCTGTTCTTGTATAATATGGATGTTTGGTGACCACTCATTAGAATAATATCTTTTAATATTTCTCTCAGAAACATGTGCTAGTTTGTGATTTGTTTCTGAGATTGGAGCAATGTTAATTTGAGTATTCCATTGTTGTAACATGTCTCGACCCCACAGGTTCATGGCTATGTTAGCCACATATGGTTTTAATTTTCCTCTCTGTCCCTCTGGACCTATACATTCAAGCCATCTTGCACTCTGTTTCACTTGAGATAATGTCCCAATTTCTGACAGTTGAATGTTTACCTCCTGAAGAGGCCTGGTTGGATTCCAAAATTCTGGTGCAATTATGGTAATGTCCACACCTGTGTCTACCATTCCAGACAACAAAACATCATTTATTTTTATTGTTAATTTTGGTCTTTGTTCATTAATAAAAGTTTACCAAAATTTTTTCTTTATGTTTTTTCCTGAATTTTCTTTTCTCTCTATTTCATTATCCTGACCAGCATGATTTATTCCAATAGGCATTTGGTTATTTAATTGCTCTGAGTAGGGGTTTCCTCTGTGACTGCAGGAAAGGTTTGAACTGGATTTGCTATGGGGGCCTGCCTGAGGCCCCTCTGGAGTTTCCCGAAGACCAAGGCAAAGGATTACCTTGCCTGTCCCTTGTTAATCTACATTCATTGGTCCAGTGTTTTCCCTTACCACACCTTCTGCATAATCCAGAAGGAAGGGGAATTCTGTTTCCATTGTTCCTTGAAGAAATATCATTTCTAGGAATGACCTGTTTACAGTCCCTTTTCAAATGTCCTTGCTTTCCACATCCAAAACATCTGACATTCCTCAAACCCTTTGAAATTGCTTCTCCTACCCACATATCATCCTGGTCATGAGCCTTGACATTAACCATGTCTCTAATCCAATCTTCCAAATGTGCAGATCTTGCCTTTAACGGCCTGATTATTCTTTTGCATGCTGCATTTGCGTTCTCAAAGGCCAAAAATTCTATTATTATCTGACTAGCTTCTGAATCTGGGACCATTCTCTTTACTGCTGAAGCCAGTCTTTGTAAAAAAATCTGTGAAAGATTCTTTGGGGCCTTGTATAACTTTTTTAAATGACTCAGTTTTTTTCCTGGTTCCTCAACTCTGTCCCATGCACTCAAGACTGCCGTTCGACATAGAATTATGATTTAGACATCATATAAACATTGTGTTTGTACTGAAGCATATTGGCCTTCACCAATAAGCTGATCATGGAAGACTTGTATTCCTTTATCCCTCCATTGTTTTTCTATGTTTTTCGCCTCATCTTTAAACCACATTTGCCACTGGAGCCTTTGACCTTTTTCAAGAACAGCCTGTGCCAGCTCCAGCCATTCCTGTGGTATAATCCTATTATATGTTGAGCAGGAGTTTAACATTTGCTTTACATATGGGGAATGCATGCCATAAGATTCTATTGCCTCCTTAAACCTTTGCAAATCTAACATTTCAATTGGAGCCCAAATGTTTTATGTAGTCATTTGTTTAGGCAACTGCTGTACGGTTACCAGATAAATTAAGGGTGACTGTGTGAAAACAGGCTTTCTTTTTGTAACCTTATGATCCAATCTTGAAACAACTTCACTGTTAATTTCTTCTGTCTGAATTTCTATTTCTCTATAATTCATTTTAACATGTTTTTCTAAAACTTTTATCCTTGCACTTAAATTGACTATCTTTTTAAATAGTAAAATGAGGATAATGAAAGTAATAAACTGCATAATTCGATCAACATTGATCTTCTCATATAATTGTTCCATTGTCATACTGCCTAAAATTCCAAACAAAGCCCAATTTTCTTCCAATGTACACATAAAACCCATTTTTTAATGTGGAATTTAATGTGGAAAAAGATTAAATAGTTTCCTTTAAAATATTTGATATGTTAATTGACTTACCAAGTCTGTGTAGAACAGTAGAAATCCGAGGTAATTTCAAAACAGTTACCTAGTGTCTGAGGTGTGAATCCAGAGAGAGAGAGAGAGAGAGAGAGAGAGAGAGAGAGAGAGAGAGAGAGCAAGAAAGCCTAGCCACAAGTTCTGGCTAAAGGCTTAAATCCAGCCATGTGTTCCTGCTTGAGCCGAGTCAAGCCTTGGCTGTGGGTTCCTTAAGCTCCAACCACATGCACTGGCTTTACAGGCAGGGGCACTGTTCATCAGGGCAGGCCTGAGTTGTTTGTAACACTGCCTTTACCACTTGGGGTTAAGGTCAGTCCGGGCTGAGACCAAGCCAACCTGGGCCGGAGCTAGGGAGATGGGCCGCCCAGGTGGGAAACCGGACCTGCCACCAAGCCAAGTGGTTTTTAATGGATTCTTGCCACATTGCACCAAATGTAGAAGTAACCATCTTATTAAGTAAGAAACACAGAGCCAATGTAAAGATAAAAGCCCAAGAGGTCAGAGCTAAGAGCCTTACCCCTCCTGCTTCAGTGATCCTCTTCAGCCAAGAGAGAGACCTACTTACTTCCTGTTGTGTTTGTCTTTATATAAACTTTCTGTTCTGCCTTCTCATTGGTTGTAAACCCAACCACATGACTGCCTCATCACTGCCTGTGTGTACAGACCTCCAGGTCTTCTATGGATGGTAGTGAGATTAAAGGCGTGTGTCTCCAATGCTGGCTGTATCCTTGACCACACAGAGATCTACCTAGCTCTGCCTACCAAGTGCTGGGATTAAAGGCATGTGCCATGAATGTCCAGCTCTGATCTGCTTGCTATTAGCTCTGACCCCCAGGCAACTTTATTTATTAACATACAAATAAAATCACATTTCAGTACAAATAAAACATCACCATACCTTCCAGTGCTTTCTGTAGGGCTGGATTTGTGGATAGATATTGTTTAAATCTGGTTTGGCTTGGAATGACTTGTTCACTCCATCTATGATGATTGAAAGTTTTGCTGGGAATATTAGTCTAGGCTGGCATCCATGGTCTCTTAATGTCTGCATTACATCTGTCAAGATCCTTCTGGCTTTTAAAGTCTCCATTGAGAAATCAGGTGTTATTCTGATTGGTTTGCCTTTATAAATCACTTGGCCTTTTTCCTTTGCTGCTCTTAATATTCTTTCTTTATTCTATAAGTTTAGTTGTTTAATTATTATGTGGCAAGGAGATTTTTTTTTCAGGTCTAGGCTTGTATCTTCATAGGTATTTCCTTCTTTAATTTGGGAAAGTTTTCTTCTATGATCTTGTTGAATATATTTTCTGTGCCTTTGAGTTGCTATTCTTCTCCTTCTTCTATCCCTATTACTCTTAGGTTTGGTCTTTTCATTGTGTCTCATATTTCTTGGACATTTTGTGTTATGAATTTTTTGGCTTTTGTATTTTCTTTGACTGATGAATCTATTTCCTCTATTGTATCCTCTACACCAGAGATTCTTTCTTCCATCTCTTGTATTCTGTTGGTTATGTTTGCATCTGTGTTTCCTGTTTGTTTACTCAGATTTTCTATTTCCAGAATTCCCTCTGTTTGTGTCTTCTTCATTGTTTCTCTTTCCCTTTTCAGGTCTTGAACTGTTTCCCTCACCTGTTTAATTGCTTTTTCATGATTTTCTTGTCTTTCTTTAAGGGATTTATTGATTTCTACCCATTTTTTATTTGTCTTTTCCTCTATTTCTTATAGATTTCTTCCAATTTTTTGTTTGTCTTTTTCTCAATTTCATTTTTTCTTGAAAGGCCTCTAGCATCTTCATAATGCTGTTCTTAAGGTTGCTTTCTTCTGCTTCTTCTACCATCTGATGCTCAGGTTTTGCTGTTGGAGGAGGGCTAGGTTCTGGTGATGCCATATTGCTCTTTATGTTGTTGTATGTACTTCTGCCTTAATGTCTGCCCATCTCCTCCTCTAATAGGTATAAGAGGTGCCTGTGTTTGAACAAGTTGCTGTTGGTCCACTCTGTGCTTGTTGTGTCTGTGTCTCAGGGGGCCCCCTCTGGGTCCAATCTTAGCTCTTGGTTTAATTGGAGAAGGCATATTCTGTGTCTCAGGGAGCTTCTCTTGGGTCAACCCAAGCAAGTTGATTCTTTGACTCATGGAGCCACTCTTGGTCTTATCAGGGCTCTTGGTCCAGTCAGAGCTAACAGATTCTGTGTTTCAGGAAGCCTCTCTTGGTCCAATGAGAGGTGGCATATTCTACTTCTCAGAAAGCCACTCTTGGTCTAATGAGGTCTGGCAGATTCCCTGTCTCCTGAGTTTACTCTTGGTCCAATGAAAGTTCTTTGTCCAATGAGAGCTGGCAGTTTGGTTTCCGAGCCTCAGAAAGAGGCTGGGGTCTCAGGCAGATGTGTATGGGAGCAGAACGTGTAGATTGCAGGGTCCACTGGGTGGGAGGGTCTTGGTGAATGTGGGACCTTCCCACAGGTGCCCTGCCTGCTGGCTGGCAACTGGGTCAGAGTTGGGCAGGTGTTCCCGTAATCATTTCTTAAGGGGTCATCCTATTAATGACATAATATTAGCAGCTTCTAAATGTTGAAATTTTAATTTTGAATTCACTGCAATATACCTTCTGTATAGCATCTATTCTTCTATAGCCTGGTCATAAAGCAGTGAACAAAACAAATAGAAACATTTGTGTAGATGTAACCAACTGCCTTATTAAATAAGAGACACAGAGCCAATGTAAAGATGAAAGCCAAAGAGGTCAGAGCTAAGAGCCTTACCCGCTTTCCGCCAGCTAGCCTCTCCCGCCAAGAGACCTCTCCGAAAAGGGACTACTTCCTGTGCGTTCGCCTTTAAATAAGAGTTCTTGTTCTTCCTTCTCATTGGTTGTAAACCCAACTACGTGACTGCCTCGTCATTGCCTCTCTGTATAGACCTCCAAGTTTTCTATGGTTGGTATTGAGATTAAGGGCGTGTGTCTCCAATGCTGGCTGTATCTTTGAACACACAGAGA
>CABHPR010132201.1:7169-28618 GCA_902168415.1 Peromyscus melanophrys | reverse complement strand
CCATCTCCTCCAGGGCAAAGATTCCACCGAGGGTTGAGATCAACCTGGTGGACTCAGGCCAGGCAGGTATAGTCCCCTCCTCCCAGGCTGGGCCAAGGGTCTCTACTAAGCCTCAGGTTTCAAACAGCCAATTCATGCACTGAGCACAGGACCCGGTCCAACTGCCTGGATGCCTCCTAAACAGATCAAGCCAATCAACTGTCTCACCCATTCCGAGGGTCTGATCCAGTTGGGGGCCCCTCAGCCATTGGTTCACAGTTCATGTGTTTCCATTCGTTTGGCCACTTGTCTCTGTATTCCATCCATCCCTGGTCCCAACAACTCTTGCTCACATAAACCCTCCTCCTTCTCACCAATTGGACTCCCGGAGCTCCACCTGGGGCGTCCAGACTGTTCATGTAGATCTCATCCATTTCTCCGTCATTGGGCAATCCCCATGTCTTTCTTGGGGTCCTGTTTTCCAGGTGTTGTGAGTGGCCGTCCAGTCATGAACAAGGAAAATCTTATTTCCAAACCATTTCCCCACTTATTTTTAAGTTATTTAGTCAATATGTAATTCAGAAAAGTGTATTTCAGTTCTGTATATTTCATTAATTCTATATATCTATAGAATTCTATAATTCTATATATTGTAAAGTATATAAGTCATTTAGTGTAATACAGTTTATATCAGAGAACTTATGTTTTCTTTTAATATCATTACTGTACTTTACATTACATTACATTACTTCCTTCCTCAGTGAAAATTATAACATAATCAGATACTAAAAGGAATATTTAACTATTAATTGGTAAACATTTATATAATTATAAAATTGTACAAAAGACAAAATACAAAGCTAATGTAAAGTTTCACATACACTAACAAAATAATGTGATAAAATGGTGATTTTTAAATGTAAAGCTATTGAATCATGCAAAACTGTCAGTTTAGTAATTCTAGACATAGTAATCATCTTAATCAAGACTGCATGATATCAAGATGGCAGTTTTAAAGCAAATGAAACTTTAAATGTGGTAATAAATGGGACATCCTTTAATTTCCCTTCCATAATTTCCAAACAGAAATGTCCTTTCCCAACTTGAACTGATTAATTCCCAAGCATTTGGAGATCTTATTCAGAAAAAACAATAGTGTTAAGGTCTACAAAACTTAAAATCTAATATCTATTAAGAAAATTAGCTGCTTAAATTTGTTGGTAATTTTCCAATCACAAATAGTTGTTCAAAACTGCGGAGTTCTGTGCATTGAGCCCAAGATGCTAGTATGAGTGTGGTGAGACGTTGAAAAGCATGGTTCTCTGAAAAGAACCTTCACAGCTCAGTTTGGAATCCATGTTACAGACTTCATCACGGCAGTTGATATTCCTTCTCTTTCTCAGAGACAATAGCCATGCTTTAACTCAACAGCTGTTCATTAGACACCCTATGCCATAGATCACACCAAAAATGGAAATACAAAAAGCCATAAAAATGTAACTTTTGTGCTTACCCTTAAAAAAAAATCTAGTCCAGCCAGAAAGAGGGATACAACTAAGAGCAATAAACTATAATTTCTACAACAGACTCTTGAACTGGAAATCTCGGTGACAGAGCTCAGTCACCAAGAAAACTAAATCTCAGGTGAAAAGTTGCCATTTACAAGCTAAGCAAAGTAAAAATACTATGATGGTCAAGACAAAAATATGAATAGAGATAAGACTGCAAAGCAGATTGTCATTGTAGCATGACTAGGAGATACTGAGTTTTCCTGGAATTAGCTAATATGCAAGGACTACTCATGATATTGGATGATAAAATAAATGGTTGTCATGAGTGAGGCTGGAGCACTCTGCAGAGGCTTGATAGTAGAAGACTACAATAAATAGAATCCATATATTTTATAAACAAGAAAAGTCATCAAAATACCTTAAATATGAAAAATCACAGAAATCCTAGGCCATATCTCAGGAATAGCACTATCCTAGCATGTGCAAGGCCCGGGATTCAATCTTCATAACCACAAATAAAATAAAATAAACATTACAGAAACACAGGTTTCCATAATTTCTAAACAATTATGCACTTTTTGTTGACAATAGTTGTGCTGGCTAATTTTATGTCAACCTGACCTAGGCTAGAGTCATCTGAGAGGAGGAAAATCCAATTGAGAAAATATCTCTATAAGACTGGGCTGTACCACAAAATGGGAAAAGATTTTTACCAACCCCACATCTAACAGAGGGATGATCTTCAAAATATATAAAGAAACCAAGAAACTAGGCATCAAAATATCAAATAATCCAATTCAAAAATGGGGTGCAGATCTAAACAGAGAGTTCTTAACAGAAGAATCTCAAATGGCTGAAAGACATTTAAGGAAGTGTTCAATATCAGGGAAATGCAAATCAAAATAACTCTGAGATACCATCTTACACCTGTCAGAATGGCAAAGATCAAAAACACTAATGACAGCTTATGTTGGAGAGGATGTGGAGAATGGGGAAAATTCCTCCATTGCTAGTGAGAGCGAAAACTTGTACAGCCATTCTGGAAATCAGTATGGTGGTATCTCAGAAAATTGGGAATAAACCTACCTCAAGACCCAGCTATACCACTCTTGGGCATATACCCAAAAGACGCTCAACCACACCACAGGGATATTTGCTCAACTGTGTTCATAGCAGCACTATTTGTAATAGCCAGAACCTGGAAACAGCCTAGATGCCCCTCAACTGAAGAATGGAAAAAGAAAATGTGGTGTATATATACACAATGGAGTACTACGCAGCAGTAAAAAAAAAAACAATGCCACCATGTAATTTGTAGGCAAATGGATGGAACTAGAAAAAAATCATCCTGAGTGAGGTAACCCAGACCCAGGAAGACAAACACGGTATGTACTCACTCATAAGTGAATATTAGACACAAAACAAAGGATAGCCAGTCTACAACCCACAACCCCTGAGAAGCTAAGTAAAGAGAGGACCCTGAGAGGAACACACATGGATCACCCCAGGAAGGGGAAAGGGTTAAGATCTCCTGGGTAAACTGGGAGGGGGAGTAGAGGGGAGGGTATGGGGAGTAGGAACATGAGGGCTTGAGATGGCCGAGTTCAGGGAGGGACAAGGGGGTGAACAATGAAAGACATATCTTGACAGAATGAGCCATTAAGGGTTTAGGGAGAAATCTGGTGCTAGGGAAATCCCCAGGAACCCACAAGGATGTCCCCAGCTAAGACCCATAGCAATGGTGGAGAGGGTACCTGAACTGGCCTTCCCCTGTACTCAGATCAGTGACTATCCTAATTGTCATCATCGAACCTCCATCCAGCAACTGATGGAAGCAGATGCAGAGAGAACCACAGCCAAGCTCTTGACCAAGCTCCTAGAGTTCATTCAGTTGAAGAGAGGGAGGAGGGATTATAGGAGCAAGGGGGGACAAGATCATGATGGAAAAAACCACAGAGACAACTGATCCAAGCTAGTGGGAGCCCATGGACTCTGGACTGACAGCTGGGGAGCCTGCATGGGACCACTCTAGGCCCCTTGAATGAGGGTGACAGATGTGTGGCTTGATCTGTTTGTGAGTCCCCTGGCAATCGGAGCAGGACTCATCCAGAGTACATGAACTGGCTTTTTTTAGAGCCCATTCCCTAGGGTTCCATGCCTTACTCAGCCTTGATGCAGGGGGTAGGGGCTTGAGCCTGCCCCAACTTGGTATGCCAGCCTCTGTTGAATACCCAAGGGAGATTTTAACTCCTATGAAGAGTGTGTGAGGGTGGGATGGGGAGGGGGGAGCGGGAGAAGGGGAGAGAAAGGGAACAGTGGGTGGTATATAAAATGAAAAAAAATTAAATAAACAAATTAACCTAAAAAAAAGATTGGACTGTAGGCAAGCCTGTAGAGCATTTTCTTAATTAGTGATTGATGTGGGAGGACCCAGCCCATTGTGCATGTGGCCATCCCTGGGCTGGTGGTGGCCCTGGGTTCTGTAAGAAAAGAAGCTGAGAAAGCCATGGGGAGCAAGCCAGTAAGCAGCACCCCTCCATGGCCTCAGCATCAACTCCTGCCTCCAGGTTAAGACCCTGTTTGAGGTTCTGCCCTGAGTTTCTTCAGTGATAGACTATTAGAATCCACAACGTGGAAGTGTAAGCCAAAGAAAACTTTTCTTCCCTGATTGCTTTTGGTCATGGTGTTTTATCATAACAATAGTAATCCAAACTAAGACAATGGTCAAACATTTCATATTTCATGATGTACCTGCTAGATGACCAATTAACTACTATTGTAGATGGCCTGTCTCATATTTAAATGTATATCCCATAATCCTATTGTCAGCCTCTAGAAAACTTGAGAATTAACTACCAGTTCTACTACTTGAAGAGTAGAGCAGATATTTAAGACACTCTTAAATATACCAAGGCAGTACCATTAAGGTTCTATTTAAAGAATTCCAGCCAGAAACTGACATGAAATCAATAGTCCTACCCATAACCAGTTATGATGCCTATGAACCACAAAAATAATCAGCATGGTACGATAACCCAAAGGGTGCAGTAGTAGCAGGCATACCTTGTTGGTAACCAACAGCTCTCTAACTGGACTTAAGACCCACTCAACAAGAGGTAAATCCTGCCTGGTACAGGAAACCTAGCCAGCTACCAGACCTAGTGAAGTCATGGGTTTTAGAGAGACCTACAACGGCCACTTTGCTAAACCAGCACAATCCCTAACTACATTCTAAACATTTATCATTATATCCACAGGTAAGTGTAGTCCTCACCTCTCATAAATGAAACTTCTCTTTTCAACAGATGGATACAACTACAGAAAACCACAACCAATCAGATGCAGCGCTGTGAAGTCCAGTCTCAACCGATACATCTACAGAATAACTCCCCCACCTAAGGCTCAGGGATCAATGTGGAAAAGGGAGCCCAAAGATTGTAAGAGTCAGAATCAGGGAATTTGCTGTGAGGTTGCATCTCCTACTGATGTCAGAAGCTACACACATAAAATCACACCAACATGACTACCTAAACACAAATAAGAACAACAATAAATATACTAAAGTAGACATAAGAAACACCACAAGGCCTCAACCCTAGGCAAAGAACTATAGGCAGCTAAGGAACGCAGAGAATAGGAGAAAGTCTTCTGCAGTGAGAGCACTCCAGTTCATCCAATAGCAACTGGGCAACTCTGAAAGCATACATGCCGATGGCATTATACAGACTGAGTGGGTTGCATTTATGTATTTAAGAATATGGATGTAGGCCAGTTGGTGGTGACATATACCTTTAATCCCAGCACATGGGAGGCAGAAACAGATGAATCTCTGTGAGTTCAAGATCAGTCTGGTCTACCGTGTGAGTTCCAGGACAGTCAGGGCTACACAGAGAAATTCTGTCTCAGAAAAAGAAACAAAACACAAACAACAAAAACAGAAAAGAATATGAATGTATATACGTGTGTGTGTGTGTGTGTGTGTGTGTGTGTGTGTGTGCGTGTATGTGTGTAACAACATTTAATGGAAAAAGAGGCCATGAATTTGAAAAAGAAGAAGGAGGGTTATATGAGAGGGTTTGGAAGGAGAAAGGGGAAGGCAGAAATGATGCAATTATGTTATAATCTGAAGAAAACAAAAGAAAATTTTAAAAAAGAAAAGAATTCAGGGTGGGGTGAGTACGGTGGTATATGCCTGGAATCTCTGAGGTAAACAGGTTGAGGCAAAGGATCCTGAGTTTGAAGCAGCCTGGACTGTATAGCAGGACTTATTTTATAATATATTAAAAAAGAATTCATGAGACATATACACATGATTGTATAAATATAAAATGCTAGATATAGTACCTAGTATGCTGAAAAATATCAAAATTTATGTCCAAATAAGGTCACAACAGCAGAAGTTTGGGGTAGACACACTTTTATGCTACAATCAATTGTTTTGACTGTCTAGACTGGGCTTAAGGACTGAAGCCATCCCATTTTGTTTACATAAAAGCTTCGTGCTGTTCAATACAGCACTTATAAGAAGGGATTTGTAGGGTAGTAGTTCAGAGTTTGAATCTTGTACCAGCCACTGATCTTACATAGTTAAAATTTTTGCATCATAGCTCTTCATCCCTAACCTTGGATGAAGTATTGTTACCATATGACGGCTGTGGGAACAGAATAAGGGACAGGAAACAATTAACATAGATCTAAGAAGATAATGATACTTTATTACCATAGCCATAAAGGAATTATTCTAGCCATTATAAACTCAAATTTATAAGTTAAATTTACCTTTTGTTGTATTACAATATTCCCAAAATCTAGTTCCAATGTGCTGTGGTTTGAAAGAAAATGGCCCCGAAAGAGAGGGAGTGACACTATTAAAAGGTGTGGCCTTGTTGGAGTAGGTGTGGCCTCAATGAAGGAAGGGTGTCACTAAGGGATGGGCTTTGTGGTCTCCTATGTTCAAAGTATACTCAGTGTCAATCACTTCCTGTTGCCTGCAGATCAAGATGTAGAACTCTTGGCTCCTTCTCTAGCACCATGTCTGCCTGCATGCCACCATATTTCCCTCCATGAAGATACTAGACTAAACCTCTGAAAGTTTAAGCCACCCAAATTAAATGTTTTCCTTTATAAACCTTGCTGTGGTCATGGTGTCTCTTCACAGCAATTGAACCCCTAAGACACAGTGTAAGATTTACAGTGGACTTGATACAAATAATATAATGAAATTAATAATAAAAATATTGAGACTAATCATCTAAAAAACTTTTAAGCAATAACATTTTTTAAAATGCATGTGTTTGTGTGCATGTGAGTGTGTGTGTATGTGTGTGTATGTGTGTGTGTGTGTGTGTGTGTGTGTGTAAAACCCATTTTGCAAGGTCCAAAGGTTGATAGCAGGCCTCAATCACCCTCCATCTAATTTTTTTTTAATTTTTTGCAATTTCACTTATTTTTATGTGTCTGAGTGTTTGCCTGAATGTATGTCTGTGCACAATGTATGTACAGTGTCCATAGAGAGCAGACGAAGGCATTAGATCCCCTGGGACTAGAGTTACAGACAGTTGTTGGCTGCTATGTGGGTACTGGGAATTGAACCTGGGTCCTCTGGGAGATCAGTCAGAGCTCTTAACCACTTTGCCATCCTTTCACCTTATTTTTTGAGGTATGTTCTCTTAGTGATCCTGAGGCTCACCATTTTGACTAGCCACTGACCAGTGAACCCCCATTCAATATTAGTACTGTGGTTACAGACCCATCACCACACCTGGCTTTGCTGTGAGGTCTCAGGTTTGTGCCCCAAATAGTTTTGGTTTAACCACTAAGCATCTGCCCAGACCCCACTTCTTTCTTTTCAGTCTTATTTTTATTGTTTATACTCAACTAATGAAGTACCAAACTTCAACATCCCAACAATGTCTCACTGAACAGAGTACTATTCATGGTATTTCTCATGTATGAATATGGCTCTGACTCACCGTCAGTAGCGATGAGTCTCCAGCTGATTTCAACAGTGGCAATGGACCTGCTAGTTGGTTACTTCTATTGTCAAAGCTCCTTCCTCAAAAACAGCTTATTATCTGTAAAATGAATGTTGCCAATGTCACAGGAAAAAAAGATAAAATAATTAATATAGAATAAAAGTCACCTTTGATTCTAAACCACTACATTCTAATAAACAAAAAAATCACAGAAATGTTTAAAATTTGTCTAAGACATGAAAAATTACAGTTGTGCTTACTCTGGTACATTTATTATACTCTAAGATAGCATTGATACAGATGTGGAATAATCAACCCTAACCTCTACCCCCAGATGAAAATGTTCTCAGCTGCCTTAAAAAAGACTGTTTCTGACATGTAGAATCAGATGTGTCTAATGGTAATGCTCAAAGCATGGATGCATGCCAACTTCACATCCCTCATCACCAGCAGCAATAACTGGGAAAATTACAGAATATTTTTGTTAATGTTAGCAATATTCTCAATAGCATTAAATGCAAAATGACTACAGCCAAAATTACTGTGACATTTCCCAGAATTCTGAAAAATATTCCCACTTTTCATGAAGAAAAAATACTTTAATTTTTAGCTACTGTATTTATTCTCTTTAATACAGAAGTTGTGTAATAAAGTGCTTCTACCAATTCTTGAAGTGGAATTTTACTAGTTTCTAGTTCACTCTGCTTCATAAGGGTTGGGGAGAGGATAAGACATTACTGAAAAACATTGCAAGTAAAATTAATGTTATACCTCTATATTACATAAAAGTATAATATATTCAAGTGAAAACTGCTAAAAATCCTTAAGAAGCAGTTAACAAATACAACTCAAAATCACAGTGCTAAAAACACAGCACTCTTTGAGAATTCTGTGAACAAGAGAGCTTACTATACAACTTCAGAACAGTGGTAGTATAGATATGAGTGAAACATTTGTCTCAAAAAAGAAACTTTGAAAAAATCAATGAACCAATGCCAAGTCTCTGTCATTAGCACAAGTGAGGTCAAATGCCCCGTTAGGGAACTGCACTTCTGTGTTCTGAGAAGTTTGAAAGAGTTGTCTTCTGTTGTAAGCGAATATATTCTATGTATTTTACTACTGTAACCATGTAGGAGAATCTTAGAAAGACAAGCCTTTGATCAAAAGAGTGACACCTGTGACTCTTAAGGACAACCCATAACTTTAAAATATACAGTTTAAAAATCAATAAAAAAAATGTACTTTGAAAAATGTATTAGCTATGTATAGCTACTTACAAAAACAAAAGGCCAAATCATATCCAAGCTTCTCAGCGTGAGCAGGAAGAGTTCAGTGGAAAAGTAGAGTGTCATACTAGAACATAGCAATGACCATAAATGAAGCCCAGGGTTCCTCTTGAAGGCACAGGTGAAGAGCATCCAAGAGAACTATGGAAACCATCTGCTGCAACCTATGATGCAAATCCATGGCCACCTGTAAATAAATAAACTCTGTTAGCTGTAAAGCACTGTAAAAACATGTTCAGTTACAATTACATGTTTAAAGGTTTTTCAGGTATATTCTCTTTATCAACAAAGTATTCATAATGTCCCTCTCCACCATCCTCCAAGTCATTAAAATTGGGAGTCCTCTTCTAGGCTACAAACTCTAAAGATGGTTCTCCCTTTGGTTTCCAATTTCTACAATACCTGGCAGAGCACTGAACAAAAGAGTCTATATGATCAAAATATTGTATACATTTGGTATTAAATTCTCAAAGAATAAATTAACCATGTTATTTTTAAAGTCTAGTAAGAATGAAAACAGGATTCTATATCATTCTATAATCTGTTCTAAGATAAGTTTTATACATAATACTACAGATATGAAAAGAAAGCAAATCTGGCTTACAAGTCTTCAGAGGGAAATACCACTTGAGACAAATACTAAGAAAGCATTAGCCGGAAAGAGGAAGAAGTGGGACAAAGGTCATCTGTGGAGGAGAGGTGAGAAGCTGGGGCAGTGAAAAAGACTACATAGTGTTCTGAAACATCAGAGACCTTTAGGGAAAGGAGAAGATGGGATGAGAAGGACATGAGAAGGACTGTGGAAGTGCCCAATAGACAAACAAGCTAGACCTCTGTGCTCACAGAGGAGAGCCAGGAGAAGGATGTGATCATTGAAAATGCCTTGGCAGCAGCCTGAATGTAGGAGAGACAAGACTGGTGGCAAAGAGCTCAGTCACACAAGACAAGGCTAGCTCAACCTAATGATGGAATACAGTGACACAACTCATCACCAATGACCATCGGGTTAGTTACTCAGTGGATCTTAAGTTCAGATATAGATTTAGAATACTATGGAATCTAACTGATTTTATAAAACCATGTGTAACATAATTTTTAGTGAAAAAAATGTGTCAAGAAATTGACAAGTATATGATGATTCAGAAGTATTAATAATGTCTATCTTTGAGCCATGTGTCATGCTTTTCTGGTTAAAGATATAGTAAAAATACTAAATGTAAAAGTTGCATTGTAGATGTTATCAATTGAGACTAAGCTCCACAACTCTGTATTTTGATTGCTTGTGGTTTTCTGTAATGTTCTCCATATGTCTTAAAGAGAAGTTTCCTTGATGTGGGGCTAGAACTACACTTACCTATGAGTATATGGACAAATATTTAGAATGTAGTTAGGGATTATGCTGGTTTAGAGAAGTGGCAGTTGTGAGTTCTCCTCCAAGACCCACGATTTCACTAGCCCTGAAAAGTTGGCTGAGTTCCTCTCTTGTCAAGTGGGCCTTAAGTCCAACTAGAGAGCTGTTGGTTATCAACAAGGTATGCATGCTACAACTGTACCCTTAGTGTTAACATGCAATTTGGGTCATTGTTATGGTTCATACGAGTCATATCTGGGTGTGGATAGGACTGTTGTTTGCTTTCCTCCTTTGGAAGTATGTGTGGCACTTTCTGATACCATGCAAGCTAGTCCTCAGGGAAGAGACTTTCAGGTTGCAGGCAGCTTGGATCCTCTGGTCCTGTGTCTGAAGTGTTTGATGTGTTCAGCAATAGGGACTTGCTTTCCGCCTTTGGGGGTAACCAGGGGCAACAGCAATAGCCTATAATGTTTCAGGAGTCTTTTGGACAACAGTGGCCAACAATTCAAAAGAGGCCAACAATTCAACAGTGACCAACAATTCAACACTCATACCTGGTGTTGGGGCTTTTTGTTAGTCTACGGCTCCTGGGGAAATTGTCAGCCCAAATGGAAAATTCCTTTTAATTATGTGTGTATAGAGTTTTTGTAAGAACGGACAAGTCCTGTCTCAAAAACAAATATTCATATGTGACTCATCAATTGGCATACACCCATATAATTATATCAATGTTTTGACAAACTTCAAATTTATATATAAAACCACTACTAATGAGTTTTCAAGTACACTATCTCACAAACATTATGTACTATTAATGGATTGAATTTTATCCTCTCAGATAATGATGCCCTAACCTCTAGTTCCAGTGAACATGACCTTATCTGGAAATAGAGTCTTTGCAAACGATCAAATTCAGATGAATTCATAGAGTGGCTTCTATTCCAATATCACTTATATGCTTATAAACAAGGACATCTGGACAGAGACGACAGCACGTGAAGGGAAAGCATATGAAGATGAAGGCAGAGACCAGAGTAACACATCTACAAGCCAAAAACACCAAAGATTGCCAAACAGCCTTCAGGAAGGAGCAAAGCCAAGAATCAATTCTCTGTTGCAACCTTAGACTAAGCCAACCAGCTGACACCCTGACCCTGTACTTCTATCCTTCAGTACTGTGGACAAAAATAATCACTGTTGTTTAAGTCACCAAATCTGTGTAACTTTAGCAGCATGAGAAAGATAATATACTTTTTAGGCAAAACTGTGCTTTTACTCCCTGAAAGTCAAGGTATATAAATAGAAATGAAAATCTTAGGCAGGCAGAACAGAGCAGTGCGTGTGGTGGAGAGAAGAGGAGCAAGAGGCGCGGTGGCACTACAGGTATGGGAGCATGGCTACGGCGGACAAAGGAGTATGTTGATACCTAGTCGGGCCAGTCCTCTGGCCACCAGGGAGCTCGGGCCACCACCAATCCCCTTTCATCCTGGAGACACCACTGCTGCTCTTAAAGCTATAGCAGAAAGTCCACATCAGGCCATAGCTGACGACCTGCAGTGGCCATGTGGGACTCGGTGCACAGATGAGAAATGCCACCACCAAGCCTGTGCCCTCTCCTGCCCTCACCATCAGCTGTGAGCTGCCATAGAGGAGTCAGAGAAATGAAAAGGAGTCTGAAGTGCCCACAGTTTCTCCAGAACAACTATGAACAGAAAGGTCTGTTGGGAAGATGCTTATAAAAAGCAGACTCACAAAACTGGAAGGAAAGATGGCAGACAGCAGTGAAGGACATGGGAGTGGGGAAGCACAGCCACTGAGGACAAAGAACACGGCATTACTGAATAGGGCCGACCCTAGGCTCACTGACCAGCTCCCAGCAAGGAGCCTCTGTGGCTGCAGCCTTTGCTTACCCTGCTGAGAGACAGAAAGTGTGGGTCACCAGTGCTGCCTACAGCCTACAAGCTTAACAGCTGTGCCTGTTGATCCTTGGGTGGTAGGCACTGAGGACAGGGTAGAGTGTGGTGGCCTAGAGCTCCCTCAGAAACATGTCATTACTGAAGGGCCTGCCACCGTGGCTACGCATGGAGAGCATGGAGGTGTGCAGTATCCAGGAGCCCAGGAGCTCACACGGAACCTGCCAGGGACACCCTGCCTACCCCACAACACCCTGACTCTGGACAACAGCAGGATATCCAAGACAAGTCTCAGCAATGATCCGTATCTGTAGTACTTCAGAAACTAGAAATCTTGAGCCAGACCAATGACTTGATACAACAAATATTTGTATATAAAGCTGTTTGGGCGGAAAAAAATATACTGTGTGACACACTGCAGTTGCAACATCACAACTGCAATGTGCAGTGGAGAGGAGGGAAAGATGAAGGAACAGAACAGCATGCGTGTGGTGGAGAGAGGCAGAACTAGAGATGTGGTGGTGACAGGTGTGGGAGAGGCTGCGATGGATGGAGGAGCATGTCATTGCCAAGTAGGGCAGACAGGATGATGTGCAGCAGCCTGGAGCTCTTTCAGGCTCTGACCCAAACACACTGCCCAGCTGCATGATCACCCTGGCTCTGAACAGCAACAGGATGTCCAAAATAGAGAATGGCTCATTTTCTGACCTGGGCCTCCTCAAAACACCCCCATAGTTCATACTGTCCCCAGAGGCCATGTTGATATCTGTGGTTTGTGCTGTCACCCCAGGCCGTGTTAATGTCCAAGGTTCTTGTGGATACCCATGGTCCATGCTACAGCCAAGGACCATGTTGATACTGTGTTCTGTACTGCCACTAGAGAGCAGGCTGAAGTCCATGGTCCATGCTGCAACCAAGGGCCATGTTGATGTCTGTGATCTGTACTGCCACCAGAGAGCAGGCTGAAGTCCATGGTCCATGCTGATGCTTGAGGCCATGTTGATGTCTGTGGTCCATTATGTCACCAGAAACCATATGGAAGTCCATGATCTGTGCTACCACTGACTGTAAAGGGCAAGGAAGCTTCTTTTGCAGTGGTATTGATGACTGAAGACTCACAGTTGAGAATGAGACACAGAAGACATCTGTAACAACCTCTCTCCCTCACCCTCACCCTCACCAGAGAGAGAGAGAGAGAGAGAGAGAGAGAGAGAGAGAGAGAGAGAGAAGAGAGTCTAGATAGGAAGCCATTGAAGAGAACTCTTAAAAATTGTGGCAAGAATCCTGAAGTACAACTCTTCTAGTAGGGGTGTGGGAGGGGAAGAACTCAGTTTTCTCTAAGAGGCTGCCCACTGAGAGTTTGACCATGCTCCAGTGAGTATATGGGCAACACAAATTGGACTTGGTTTTTTTCTTTCCTTTTTGTTCTTTTCCTCTTCTTTTTTTGGGGGGAGTTCATAAGGGTTGGGGGTTGACTAGAAAGACAGGGAAGTGAATGTGATGGGGGTACATTATGTGAAACTCACAAATAATCAATAAAAATGTTATGTTGGAAAGGCATTGTGATGAAGATGATGGAGTGTAGCTCTTCACTGTTGATGGCTTCTGGCAGGGGTGTGGGTGGGGAAGAACTTAGTTTTCTTTAAGAGGCTGGCACTGGGGGTTTGACCATGCTCCAGTGAGTACATGGGCAACACAAATTGGTGGTTTATTTGGTTAGTGGATTTCACGTTATTCATCCTGATCCCACTCATCTCCAAGTCCCCTTATATTGGTCCTCACTGGGGCTCCTCTGGGATGTCCTGTTGTGACCCTGCATTGTGGAGATCCTGCAGCTTTGGGTCGGTATGTTTGGCCCCTTCATATGCTCCTGCAGTTCATAATGAGGGTGGGCTAACTCACAGCCCTAGCTCTGAGCCTGGGTGGTAGCTGGTTGGTCAGCCCTCCAGCGTTCCCTCATCGTCGAGCTCTCCAGTACTGCCCTGGCTAGCTCACCTAATGCAGCAGGCTGCGAGGAACAGGGCCAGCTCTCCTGCTCTCACCTCCTTAGGTGAGAGCATTTTGCCCAGGCAAGGTGCAGGGCCCACTCTCCTGTGTGTTGCAGCTGGTAAAGGGCAGGGCTGTTCTTTTAAATTTTGTGGGGTTTTTTTGGGGGGGAGGGAGATTGTAAGGGCAGAGGGCAGATGCAAGGGGACTAGGAGATGAGTGGGATTGGGATACATAATGTGAAATCCACAAAGAATCAATAAAAAAAGTTTTAAAATAAAAAAGATAGCATAATTAATTACTTGATAAAAAATAATGACATCATCAACCAGAAATGGGTTCCAGATTTATACATATTTTATCTGGAATCCTTGTTGTAGTGTTCATTATCTCTTCGACTTGGGCAAATAATGTCTAAGCCTCAAGTTCTTTTTCTATGATTTATTTTTAATCATGTGTATGTGTGGGAGGATGCACTTGAATGCAGGTGCCTATCAATGGCAGGAAAAGGCACTGGATTCCCTACAGTTGAAGTTACAAGTGGTTGTCAAAAAGCACCTTATGTGGATACTGGAAACCAAACACAGGTCCTCTGCAAGAGAAGTTCACACTCTTAATGCCTGAACCATCTCGCCAGCTCCCAAGTTCAAATTCTTCACCAGCAAAAATAGGAAGTTTTTGTTTTACATGAATTAAATTTTAAAATGAATTAAATTAAAGAATATATGAAATGTGCCTGGCATACAATGGTGATGCAATAATGCTTTATTTATAGAAAAGGAAAATATATTAATTAAGGTGGAGGGAGTTGGTGATGGGTTTTGAGGTTCAAGTCCAAGGGTATAAGTCTGCCAGGAAGGTACCTTGTGACAAAGCTGTGTCACTACACTGAGTTTTTTTTAACTAGTTCTCACAATAGGCTTGGACTTAGCAATCCTCCTGCCTCAGCTTCCAGCATGTGAAGTGATAAGGACGTGCCACCATCATACAATATATAAAAACACTGCCTTTGTCTAGTTCCCCAATAGAACTATACAAGTCTTTCACAATTTTTAAATAATGTCTCCAAACACATCCAACTTAATGTTAGGACTGAAACAGCAACAAGATCTTAGTGACTCAGGGCTTTAGCACAGGCTTATTACTCGGTAGTACTTTCAGAGGTCCATACCACCTCCATTCTGTCAGATCACCAGGGTCAGCCAGGTCAACATGCTACCTTCACAACTCAAAATGGCATCAGAATCATGTAATATGGCTAACTCTACTTTAAATTTCTGCCAGGTATACTGATTTCTTCATTTGTCTCTTTATAAATATGAGTCTTAGAAAACATGTATCTCAAAAATTAACAGTGGTTGGAACTATAGCTCAGTGGTAGAGCATTTGACTGATACATACAAGTCCCCAGGAATGGGTCCCCAGTACTGCAACAACAACAATAATAATAGCTAATTTTAAAAGAGAATTCAAAATTTTAAGTTCAGAAATATGCAAAAGAAAAACCCAATAGATCATCAAAATTCAAGCAAATCTTGTGATATCATGAAAGCACACTAATCAAAACAGAAATTATTCTACCACATTAATCACAAAACTTCAAATTGAAAGATGTCTATATCTACGTTTTTGTCTGTTTTTCCTTTTTAATTAAATATAGATTCTTCTCTCATACGATATATTCCAACCAGTTTCCCCTCCCTCCACTCCTCCCAGATCCACGACACACATCTCTCCTCTCCCCCAGATGCACTCTCCCTCCACTTCCCTTCAGAAAAGAGTAGGCCTCCAAGAGACACCAACCAAACACGACCAAAGAGGATACAATAAGACAGGGCAAAAACCCTCATATCAATGCTGGACAAGGCCACCCAATAGGAGGGGAACAGTCCCAAGAGCAGGCAAAAGAATTAGAGATACACCTGCTCCCGCAAAAACACCAAGCTGACAGCCATGACATATATGCAGAGGATGTGTGTAAGGCATGCTTAGTTGATTCAGTGAACCATATTCTCCTGATGTCCTCCATCCCCTCTGACTCCTACAATCTTTCCTCTCCATCTTCCACAGGGTTCTCCAACCTGTAAGGGGAGGGACCTGATGGGGACCTCCAATTTATACTGTCTCTCCACATAATGTCTGACTGTGGGTTTCTGCATCTGCTCCCATCTGCTGCTGGAGGAAGCCTCTCAAAAGAAATCAATGAAATGATTCCTAAATAAATTCTGCTATACTCAAATATCTACATTTTTAGAAAGAAAAAGTAACACAAGACAAAAGTGGCAATTAACAAGGCAATTCCACGTAGTTTAACTGGTGGTAAAAAGAGGTTTATTTTGGGGCAACTTACAACCAGTAAAGGGGTCAGTTACAGGATCTGGGAGAGGTGAGGTGCAGTCTAATGTGGTTCTCTGGAGAACTCTGACTTGGTCTGCAATCCAGCATCCAGAATCAGGAGGAGCCAAGAGAAGCCAGCACATACAAATCCCAGGTCTTAAGGCCCCAAAAAGGCCACGCCCCAGGGGTAGGTCATAGGCAGGTGTAGCAGTTACCTGCTGTCTCACTAGGGGTGGTACTTCAAGGTCAAAGCTGGAACAGCTACCCACTACACAAGCCAAGGAAGGCTACAATTGTTATAGGAAAATGTTGGTATTTTGCCAACCTTTTAAAGTCTATGGAAAGAGAAACAAAAAATCAACTCTTTCAAGAGAGCTAAATATTATTTTTAATATTATTTAATAAACTGGTGAGCAAAAAAAATTAATTCTCTGAAAGTTCCATACTGGTATCAAAGCTCATATGTGTTTAAGACCAGATACAGTCTTTAAGTATTTATAAAAGCCAATCTTATTTTTGTAGTTATTGTGTCCTAACTTTAAATTAAATAAGATGCTAGTTATACTTTAAAAAATCATGAACCTATTTCCTGGATAAGGGCCTTATGCTGTTTAGGTTAGCAAGAAATAGGTTCATGTTTTTCTAAATGATTATTAATAATAATTTTATCATTTAATTTATAATCATTATTAATTCAATTGTTTTTATTAATAAAAACATCACATAATATTTTTATTTATCAAAAGTAATTAAATTAGCAAGTTTAATTTAAACAGTTTTGGGAGGGGTGTTGATTTTTTGAGACAAGATTTCTCTGTGTAACATTCTTGGCTGTCCTAGAACTCATTTGTAGACCAGGCTGGCCTTGAACTCACAGGGATTTGCCTGCCTCTGTCTCCCAAGTGCTGGAATTAAAAGTGTGTGCCATCACTGTCTGGCAAACAAAATATTTTTAAAATATTAAGAAAAATGTAAAACTGAGATGGAGACAGAAAATATCATACACTACTCAGGATACACAGCATGAAAGCTATGGTTCTCATTGTCCCAAACCATAATCTGAAGTTTTTTTCTTCAAAAAAGGATACAACAAGGTAGATGTGATGGCATATTCTTGTAATCCCTTATGAAAATTACATTTAATATTTATATATTCATATATGTTTGAATCACATCTACCACCCCTTCCCTCACCTCCAATTCCTTTCCTATCCCCTTCACTTTTCACTCTCAACTTCACATGGTCCTTCTATTTTTTAATACTCACTGACTCTGTTTGTGCTGCCTCTGTTAGCACAGGTATGGAACCATCTACTGAAGCATGGGCAGCCTTTCAAGACCTGCATCCTTGAAGAAAACTGATTCTTCCTCCCTCAGCAGCCCACAATTGCAAATAGCTCCTCAGCTAAGGGTGCGACTTCATGAGTCCCTCCCTCATCTACACTGGGATTTTTACTGTCTTGATCTTGTGCGAGCCTTGTGCGTGAAGTCCCAGCCACTGTGAGCTCATGTACACACTGCAATGTCACATCCAGAAAATACTGTTTCACTATAGACAGCTACCAGCTCTGGCTCTTTTTGCCCTATCTTCTGAAAGAATCTCTTAGCCTTGGGGGTAGGGAGTGATGTAGACCTAAGCACTCCACAGTCTTTTATTCTCTGTATGTTAACTGATTGTGGGTTTATTCATCACCGTCTACTTCAAAGAGAACCTTCCCAGATGAGGGTTGAGAGAGGCACTGATCTATGGGTGCTACAAGTCATGGGAGTTCATTTATTACTATGTCCATTTAACTTAATAATGGTATTTAATTCTTCCCTAGGACCTATCCAGACAATGAGATTTTGACCTAGTTAATGGTATCAGGCCAGCTGTTCAAATGTTCAAGTCATCCTAAGCTACCTAGGGAGACTGAGGCCTATTCAGCTACATGAAATCCTGTCTCAAGAAAAAAACAAACAAACAAAAAACCTAAAACTTAAAGAAAATGAGATGTATTTTCTTTTTCTGTTTAATATAGTAATATTAATAAAACCAGATGAACATTTTAATAAAAAATACAATCTGTTGAATTTTGGGTAAAACTCAAGATCATTACTATCTTTCTGAAGATAAGGACTATGTCTTTATCAATTCTGTATACCTTAATTATAACAAAATATAAATTAATTCTCTAAAAATCAAATAAAAGAAGGATCCTAAAGACATCAAAACAAGACATGAAGAAAATTTTACAATATGCAAGTCTAACATTTAATGAATAAAATTCTAATTCTATGAAGAAAAGGAGTATACAAATATACTATTGAGATTAAGGAGTGTCAAAAATTAATAAAATAAAAATATTATAGAAGTGTTAAGCAATCCTGAAAAAAATTGCAAAGAGTATTGTATTTCTTGGGGTCTTTTTCTACCTGTGGGAACAACAGGAGAAAAATTTAATCAGTGTAGAAAATTTCTTACATTACAAATATTCCCCACAAATTGCATTTAGCTATTTTTTAATTTTTAAAAAATATTCTCAATTATATACCCCAACCAAAAAAAGTCTTTCCAGATGAAAGAAAATGTATGCAGTAACCTTGACCAGTGCTGTGTCTGGACAGAAAGCTCATGAACATGGACTCTTAGAGTTCAACTCCCCAGCCTAATATGATGAGGCATTTTTTTTCTACCAGAATCTACTGAACCCATAAGATATTTTTAAGACGTATTTCATTTATTTTATGTGTATTGATGTTTTGCCTACATGTATATTTGTGTGCCATATGTGTGAGGAGGTCAAAAGCAGGAACCAAATCCCCTGGAACTGGAGTCATGGAGAGTTGTGAACCACTGTGTGGGTAGAAGAGATCCACCCAAATCTTCTGGAAGAGCAGTCAGTGCTCTTCTTAAGCACTTAGCCATCTCTCCAGGCCAATCCCCGAAAGATAATCTGATCTAATATATTCAAAGACAAGTATTCTGCCTGCTTTTATTATTATAATGCAACTATCACACACTAGGTACAGTGGTTCCTGCCTGTAATCCAAGCTTTTGGGGGGAAGGGGTGAGGCAGCCTGGGCTTCCAAAAAAAAAAAAAAAGACCAAACAAACATGTAAATAAAGAAAACCATTCTGAAAACATTTATAGCACCCTAAACACATGATTAATGGGGGAATCTGCTGCTGTTATTCTGCTAAAGGAACAGCAATAAAATGAATCTTAATGGCATACTGCTATACCTTCAAGTCACTGGATTCACCAACTCTCATTATAGAAGCTTCTTATTACAGTAGATGATAATTAACACAGAGATCCACACCTGAAAATGACTCAGAGAATAAGGCCCTAAATGAGATGCCTGTATCATACCCCTGCCCTCCAGGCTCAGGATTTATGTGGAAGAGGCAAATAGAAAGATTTTAAGAGTCAGAGGTAAGGTATAACTCCAAGGAAACTGCATTTTGGTGTCATGACACAGAGACTGTGACAGAATGCATAAGACCTACGCAGCTCAAGCTGAACAAAAATCTCAGTGTGGAAGAGAGGTGGTGGGCACAATGTCCCACCCCTGGCCAAGAAGCTATCCACAAGTGAAAGTCAGATTTCTTCAATGGTGTGACACTGGGTATATCAACCACACTCCAGGGCAGGCCTCAAGCTCAGGAGTAGTCAGTCAATACAAATTGGATTTCATGGTTTTGCTTTTTTGGATTGTTTGTTCCAGTTTGTTTTGTTTTTAAGAGAGAAAGAACATAAAGTTGAGTAGATAGGGATGTGGGGGAGGATCTAGAAGGAGTTGGGAGAGAGGAATTAATATGATTTAAAATACACTTATGACATAAGCAACCCCAAAATTTCTATCAAGGAACTCCTACAGCTGATAAACACCTTCATCAAAGTGGATGGAATCAAGATTAACTGAAAAAAAATTAGTAGCCTTCCTATATACAAACAGTAATTGGGCTGAGGAAGAAATCAGGAAAACAACACCCTTCACAACAGCCACAGATAATATAAATTTTCTCAGGGTAACTCTGGCCAAGCAACTGAAAGACTTATATAATAAAAACTTTAAGACATTGAAGAAAGAAACAGAAGAAGATATCAGAAGATAGAAAGATCTTCCATGCTCATGGATCAGTAGGATTAACATAGTAAAAATGGCAATCTTACCAAAAACAATCTACAGATTCAGTGCAATCCCCATCAAAATTCCAATACAGTTCTTTACAGATCTTGAAAGGACAACACTCAACTTCCTTTGGAAAAGCAAAAAACCCAGGATATCTAGAACAATTCTGAACAATAATAGAACCTCCAGAGGTATCACCATCATTGATTTCAAGCTCTACTACAAAGCTATAGTAATAAAAACCACATGGTATTTGGCATAAAAGCAGACATATTGATCAACAGAATTGAATTGAAGACCCAAACATAAATCCACACACCTATGGACACTTGAGTTTTGATAAATAACGCAGAAAGAAACAATGGAAAAAAGAAAGCGTCTTCAACAAATGGTGCTGGATGTTTGCATGTAGAAGAATGTGAATAGGCCCATATTTATCACCCTGCACAAAACTCAGGTCTAAGTGGATCAAAGACCATAACATAAAATGAGATACACTAAACCTGATAGAAGAGAAAGTGGGGAATAGCCTTGAATTAATTGGCACAGAATATCAATAGTGCAGGCACTAAGGCTAAGGTCAACAGTTAATAAATGGGACTTTATGAAACAGAAAGGCAAAGGACACCATCAATAGGACAAAATGGTAGCCTACAGATTGGTAAAAGATATTCACCAACTCCACATCTGATAAGGACTAATATTGAAATTATATAAAGAACTCAAGAAACTAGATATCAAAAAAACCAAATAATCCAATTAAAATATGGAGTACAGATCTAAACAGAAAATTCTTAACAGAAGAATCTCAAATGGCTGAGAAATACTTAAAGAAATGTTCGCCGGGCATTGGTGGCACACGCCTTTAATCCCAGTACTCAGGAGGCAGAGCCAGGCGGATCTCTGTGAGTTTGAGGCCAGCCTGGGCTACCAAGTGAGTTCCAGGAAAGGCGCAAAGCTACACAGAGAAACCCTGTCTCGAAAAACCAAAA
>CABHPR010132200.1:12291-23341 GCA_902168415.1 Peromyscus melanophrys | reverse complement strand
ATCAGGGATAAATTCTGCAGTCTCAATATGTAATACTACTCTTTCAGCATACTGAGAGTCAGTTACTATGTTGAGAGGTTCTGAAAAATCCATTAATACCAACAGAATAGCATACAATTCTGATTTTTGAACTGAATTATAAGGACTTTGAACCACTCTACTTAAATTTTCTGATTTGTAACCTGCCTTTCCCTGTTTGTTGGCATCTGTATAAAATGTACGAACTCCAGATATGGGTTTTTCCCATACAATTCGAGGCAAGATTCAATCAGCTCTCTTTATAAGATCAATTCTATCACTTTTGGGATATTTGCTGTTAATTTCTCCCAAAAAATTACTGCAAGTCTTTTTCCAAGGTTCACTTTCTTTCCATAATTTTTCAATGTCCTCCTTAGTTAAAGGTACGACAATTTCTGCTGGGTCTATTCCTGCTAATTGACGAAGTCTCAATTTTCCTTTCCAAATCAAGTCAGAGATCTTTTCCACATAAGTTTTTAATTTTTTATTTGGTTTATTTGGTAAAAATATCCATTCCAATATAATGTCTTCTCTTTGCATTAATAATCCTGTTGGAGAATGCCTAGAAGGTAAAATAACCAAAATGCAATCCAGCTTTGGATCAATACGATCTATGTGCCCTTCATGTACTTTCTTTTCTACCAAGGCCAATTCTTTCTCAGCTTCAGGTGATAATTCTCTTGGACTATTTAATTCCTTGTCACCTTCTAAGGTTTTGAACAAATTATTTAGTTCATCATTTTTTACCCCAACAATAGTTCTTAGATGAGAAATGTCTCCAAATAATCTTTGAAAGTCATTAAGAGTCTGTAATCGATCTCTCCTAATTTGCATCTTTTGGGGTCTAATTTTTTGTAGCTCTATTTTATATCCAAAATAATTAATAGAATCTCCTCTTTGTATCTTCTCAGGAGCAACTTGTAATCCCCAGCAAGGCAAAATTTTCTTTACTTCTTCAAACATTCTTTCTAAAGTACCTGCATTTGAGTCAGCTAGTAAAATATCATCCATATAATGATAAATTATAGATTTAGGAAAATTTTTATGTACCACTTCCAATGGCTGTTGTATAAAATATTGGCACAGAGTTGGGCTATTCAACATTCCCTGTGGGAGGACCCTCCATTGAAATCTTTTAACCGGCTGAGAATTATTATAAGTAGGCACTGTGAAAGCAAATCTTTCTCTGTCTTTTTCTTGTAAGGGTATTGAAAAGAAACAGTCTTTTAAATCAATAACTATGAGAGGCCATCCTTTTGGTAACAGAGTAGGAAAAGGAATTCCAGATTGTAGAGAGCCCATTGGCTGAATTACTTTGTTAATTGCTCTAAGGTCTGTTACCATTCTCCATTTACCAGATTTCTTTTTAATAACAAATACAGGAGAATTCCAAGGGCTGGTTGATTCTTCAATATGCTGAGCATTTAACTGTTCTTCTACCAGCTCTTCTAAAGCCTGGAGTTTCTCTGTTGTTAAAGGCCATTGCTGAACCCATACAGGCTTGTCTGTTGACCATTTTAAAGGTATAGCTGTTGGTGGTTTTGGAAGATTATCAGTTGTTGTGCCCTGTTTTTTTTATAACATGGATGGCTGGTGACCACTCCTTAGAATAATATCTTCTAATATTTCTCTCAGAAACATGTACTAGTTTATGATTTGTTTCTGAGATTGGAGAGATGTTTATCTGAGTACTCCATTGTTGTAACAAGTCTCGACCCCACAGGTTCATGGCTATGTCAGCCACATATGGTTTTAATTTTCCTCTCTGTCCTTCTGGACCTATACATTCTAGCCATCTTGCACTCTGTTTCACTTGAGATAATGTCCCAATTCCTAACAGTTGAACGTTTACCTCTTGAAGAGGCCAAGTTGGATGCCAAAATTCTGGTGCAATTATGGTAATGTCTGCACCTGTGTCAATGGGTTTATCTCTGTATTTTCTAGTAGATAATTAATGTCATAATTTTCCTTCATTGCTTTCTCACTGCATGCTCGCAAAAGTCTATCTTTCAACTTCAGTGATAGCATTATATCCAAAAGGTACCAAACACAGAGAGAATGGTTCAGGAAGAAACAGAACTTCAAGTAATCAACTTCTAAAATGTTCTTTAGATGAAAAGGCGGAGGATATTTTAGATTAAAACCATTGTGAATTAATACCACAATGGAAATTGGAGCCTATAATTTAGAGTATTAATTTTAAAATTAAAAGGTATATTAGTGAGGGTTCTTGATAGAAACAGAACCACAATGAAAAAAAGAGATGTGTCCACAGTCGGCCCTTGAGATCATAAAGGACTGGTTGTAGGACTGTCACTCATGGATATGAAAATCTGTTGCTATGCTCATTTCTTACACGAAGTATCATATACATAGAGTCTGTGTATTTTTCCTACGTGCTTTATTTCTTGCTATTGTGGTCTTTGAGGTGCTGGATATTAAATCCTTAGCCTTATGTATGTTAAGGAAGAACTCTACCTCTTAGCTACATCACCAGTCCCCTGTCTCAAATAGTTTGAATTATCTGTTATCTATATCATATATAAAGTCACACAATCTAAATATCCATTATACTGTATCATTTAGAGAATAATAACAAATGTCTATACACATTCCATACAATTTTAGAAAATAATTTTGGTCTATAGTTAAAGACACAAATGTGAAGTTCATGTATATGTAAAGTTGACAGTATATATAGGACCTGGTCAATATGACTTTAGGAGTTAGAAAATCTGTTATCTACAAGGCAGAATCCCATTCCCCAGAGACTGCAATCTTTGCTTTTAAGACTGTCAGCTGACTCAATGAAGCTCACCTGAATTATGGAGAGTAACATGTTTGAATTCATGTACACTGATTTAAATGTTAATTGCTTCTAAATAATGCCTTCATAGTAACACCTAGACTGATGTTTGACTAAACAACTTGGCACTGTGGTCTAGCCAAGTTGATATAAAAATTATCAAATTAATTGTCATGAAGTTTTATAGTCTCTGTGATATAAATTCTATACTCTAGAAACATGTAAGCATCACGCTATTCCCAGGACCAGTATTTCTAGATGCATTAGAGTACCATGCAATTCCATGCATAAATCTGAGTCCCTTGAGAATAACTACTAAAGAGCAGCCTAGAGCAAGTCTTCATAAGTCATTCACATCTCTTAAAGAACAATAGAAACATTCTAGTGGTAAACACAATAACAGTATTTGATGTAACCATATTATTTTAAGAACTTAGAACACTGAATGGCAATGTTGGAGGATCATAATGTATTAAAGTTTAATATTTTATAAGACTGATATGTCCACTCTGCAAAGAAGGTGATTAAGGTTTAGTATTTTAGCATCTTTTCTGGGAAACTATGGCTGTTAATATCAGTTTTACACTTGGATAGCACTGTTTCATCAACGTATTATGTTTATTTTTATAAGAAGACATATTTATCTTCCAATAGTCACTATGTTGATATATTAACAGCAATTTTGATATGCTACAATCATGACGTTAGCTATGTCATGCTGCAAGTTTTTACATACTAGTGCTTGCTGAAAATCTTCTGAATTTTGAGTTTGCTGATTTGATTCTATTTGACATATAAAGCAAATCTATAATCTCTTTACATTTTACTTTTGAGTTCTAGTTTTAGGTACACTGAACCAACAATATTATTATTAGATTATTACCTTCATTTTATGTGACAAATTGCCTCTTTCCAAAATTGGATCAGTGGTTATTTTTCCTTTTTAAAAAAAAAAAATTTAAGTGTGTGTGTGTGTCTGTGTGTGTGTGTGTGTGTGTGTGTGTGTGTGTACAGAAGTGAGAGCAGGTGCTTGTGGAGGCCAGAGTTGGAGCTGGAATTACAGGTATCTGTGAGCACCTGGTGTGGGGGTAATAGGCACCAAACTCAGATCCTCTGGAACACCAATAAGGACTCTTAACTGATGAGTCATTTATCCAGCCCCTTATTTTTAATTTTTGAAGTGTCTACATCATCATTTTCATTTTCACCAAATATTTCCAGTAAAATATCCTTTCATTCCATGAACTTAATTGAAGTGTGAAATTTCTGTTGAACTGTCAGAAATTTCTGGTTTAGAATTCTGATAAAGAGAACACAAAGTTTTATTGTGAAATGTGCTTGATTAATGCTTTGAAAAAGAAAGCAAACTTTTGTAGATAGGATTTTAAAAGATACAGTATAAAACAAAAAACAGACAGTTAATCTTTTAAAACAAAAAACTACCAAAAGCATTTATAACTCAAGAACCTGTATATGACAACCTTACACAGAATATAAAAATTGCATAGCACTAAGTGGTGAAATATAAGTAATGAGCCAAATTTATCTCAAAACTGAATATATTCACACACATGCACATGCACATATATCTTATCTAAGTGGAAAAAATACTGAACTTAAACGGCCATTTACACTTTCCACAAAAGCAGATATATCTATAGGAAAAAAATCTCTATTATGTCAGTTTGTACTGTTGAAAGTGGTTACCAAGAAAGACAGAAAATCTGAAAAGCAAGCAGTTAAGGGCAGTAACTGCTGCCTAAAGAAACAGAATGAAATTACTGATAATGACGGAGTGATTTCAGGAGGAAATGAGAAAATCATGTATCAGCAAATAGAATTTTCACAAAGGAAAATAGCCCCAGTTTATCAAAGCTTTGATACTCTGTATTCTAGAAATAATGCACTGCTGACACCTGATTCATAGAACATTAGTAACTAAATCACCATGTAATAGAGAAACTCAGAAGACTGAGGCATTACTATTAGAAGAGTATAAGGTCATTGTGCACCCATATGGTGAGAATCATTTACAATCTGTCTCAACATAAATATCTGAGCTGCCTAGATATCTCAGGCTGAGTGTGGTAAATACCCACATCACAATCTTGTGAGTTACTGGCATGAGTATTTTTAAGGTAGTTAGTTGATTATTTCTGGCTATTAGCAACTATGTAAATGTATTTGAGTATTAACTCACCTATGAAGGAGTGAATCCTTTTCTCATCTCTCACCATTTAGAGGAGGCTATGGATATGTAAATGAGACTGCTCAGAAAAAGAGAGATTACTAGTTTTTTACTTTTGACTGCTATCTGCATTTGAGTTTTCCCTTCTCTATCCCTTTGCCCCACACCTGGACAAGCTGAGAAAAACCTAGGCACTCCTTTCCTGCTTTTCTTGAGCCATTTCAGATTTGCTTGGAATGCCTGCTCTGCTTTCTCCAGAACTAATTATGTAAGCAATAAAGTTTTTTATACCTTCTTGGTGTGTGTGTGGTGTCACTAATATCAACATCTGAAACCAATTTTGAGAAGGTGTCCTTTCCATTCCCCAGGGGTAACAAAATAGTTCATATTATATTACTGAATAGGGATTCCTTCCCCTGTGTTTTTCTTTTATTCAGAAAAATCCAGGCTACTGGTTAGTGACTTACAAATTACAATGTTGGTATAGATTTGCTGACAGCTGTAGATTTTAAAATATGGTTAATTTAATGACATTTAATTTGCTTACAGCACTTTTAGAATATTTGTGGAAATGACTGTGAGGACACAACATAATCAAACTGAACTCCTGATCCTACCTTATTTTTGTGGTGTTCATAAGATTCTATGTCAATACTTCTCAACATTCCTAATGCTGTGACCCTTTAATACAGTTCTTCATGTTGTGGTGACCCCCAAGCATAAAATTATTTTGTTACTTCATAACTGTAATTTTGCTACTCTTAAGAATCATAATGTAAATATCTGATATGAAAGACATCTGATATGCAACCCCTGTGAAAGGATCATTTGGGCCTCCAAAGGGGTTGGACTCACAGGTTGGGCACTGCTGTTCTATGTCGTTAGATCTGTTAGAGTGACTTCAGATTATATTACCCGTCTCCATTCCACCATTCAGCATTTTCATAACAAGACAGATCTTCTGTGCTTAGATTTTTTTAAAAAGGCATTAAAAATCAATACATTTAAATATCTTTTTATCTGAGAAAAGTGTGAAATGCCAGAAACTACAAAAGAAAACAACTATATAAAATTGTGTTCATTTTGTCAAGGCAGAGAGGAAGGTTTTCAAGGCCATAAAAAATGGTAGCTTCTGTTGCCACCCAATAATAGTTTAAAGATAAGAGTTGCTGGAGAAGGGAACAGAAAACCTCCCATATCTTTTCTTCCCTCAGTTATGGTGATGTCCAGAGTGATTGAGAACCTTTGGCAGTATAAGGAAAACCCCAGTGTTTAGTAGTGGTGCTCTATCCTAGCTTTCTGCACTACCAACAACAATAGAGACAAAAATCTATCTATAGCTAAGTACAGCATGAGGTAGGGATTAGTTTAGAGCTGTGGTGGTTTGAAAGAAAATGGCCCCCAAAGGGAATGACACTATTAGGAGGTGTGGCTTGTTAGAGTAGGTGTGGTCTTGTTGGAGGAAGTGTGTCACTGTGGAGGTGGGCTTTGAGGTCTCAAGTCATGCCCAGTGAGACAGACCACTTTCTATTGCCTTCAGATCAAGATGTAGAATTCTCTGCTATTTCTTCAGCACCATGTCTACCTGCATGCCACCATGCTCCCAGCCATCATGCTCCCACCATGATGATAATGGATTAAACATCTAAAACTGTAGTCCACCACCTCAATTAAATGTTTTCCTTTGTAAGAGTTGCTATGGTCATGGTGTCTCTTCTCAGCAATAGAAACAAGCACCTGGTATAATACAGGTCTTATCAAAAACCACAAAGAAAAAATGCTTCAGATATAGGCAAGGGAGAAGTAAGAGTCCCTCCAATCTTGATGCATTTTTGCAACTCAAACTCATTTAGACAACAAAGATAAAAACAAAGAATCATTTATCAGAAGTTCAAAGATGCATCTCTACTCTCTCAGTTATGTTTTATTCTTAAATATTCTTAATGTTGAAACAGATTTTCTAGAAACTGACATTTAACGATATGACTGATATGGCAAGGATGGCACAAACCGTCTCACTGTGATATCAGAAAGGTTTTCAGACGACACGTGGAAACACGTTAACATTTCCATTTCATTATTCTGGCAACATAATTAGTTTTAGGATATAAGTACAGAAGGTGTTTTTAAAAAGGTATGGAAGGCGTTAATCCGAGTATAATCTCTTTATTTTAGCTCTGAAATATAAATGTCAATGAATTATGGTTGCCTAAGGCATTTTTAAAAGTAAAATATATACAGAAAATATATAGAGTTGCTTTTCACCTTCATTTTTTACATTTATTTATTTATTATTTGTAGTATGGTATCATGCACTCACCACAGAGCATGTGTGGGAGTCAGGAGACAACTTGCAGGACTTTCTTCTCTCCTTCCACCCTGTGGGTCCTGGGGACTGAACTCCGGTCATCAGTCAGGCTTAGCAGCAATTGCTTTACCCACTGGGCCATTTCATCAGCCCTTCTTTGTATTTTTCCATGTCACTAATTAGATAAGTAGACAAATACTGACAGCAGTGCTCTATCTTAATCACACTAATTTAAAATTTGTAAGATCTGTAGACATTTAGATCAATGAAATGAAAAAAAGTTCAGGTATTTTATATATATATATACATAGTCAACTGATTTTCAACAAAGGCAATTCAATAAATGACACTCAGTAACTAGATATTAAAGGAAAAAAAGAAAGAAATAATTAGAGAAGAAAATCAAAACAAATTGCATTCATTCCTTCTCACACACTATGCAAAACTTGACTCAATGGACCAGGACCTAAATAAAGGCAAAACCCAAAACTAAAACATTAGTGAAAAAGGCACAAGGGTGTTAATGACATCGTGGTTACATGATTGCACATTTGTCAAAATTCATATACTTAGAAAGACTAAAAAGAACAAATTTTTACACATATATTTATACTTAATTTTGATTATTTTCCAAGTATGAGTGTTAAAACAGTATTATTTTATCTGGCATTATGACATACTCCTACAATTCCAGCACCCAGGATTCTAAAGCAGAAGGGTAGCAATTTTGAAGCCAGCCTGGGCAAATGGATATCTAGTGAGTTCTAGGACATCCTAGGTGACATGAAGAGACCCTGTCTTAAAATAAAGAGAAATCACTTTTTATACAACTTCTGCCACTGGTCACCAAATATGACTTGGATAAAATCCAAACTTTACAGGGCTTAGCTCTTTTCTGTGGATGAGCAGAAAGGACAATGTCTTATTTTGCAGCCTCAGCTGGCCTGGAATTCACTGTAAGCCAGGCTCGCCTCAAACTCACAGAGATTGACCTGTCTCTGCCTGCCGAGTACTGAGATTGAAGGCAGGGACCATCAAGCTCAGTCCCAGCTCAGCTCTTTAACAAGTATATTGAAGTTAATATAAGTGGCTTCTAGAACATAATATATTCATAAACATTAAAGTAACTAGGATACTAGAAATACTTTATAATATAAAACTTAGAAGCCATATATTACATCTAGTTTAGAACCATTATTACTTCAAAATTATATTTCCTAGTCTTTGAAAATAATCTTTTAAAGATTTCATTTTTTAAGCTTTAGAAAAATGAATTTCTTCAAAATGAAACAGTAAAAATGTACAATAACAATAAGTATCTTTCTTTCATTAGTAATAATAAAGTATTTAGTGAAAAAGCAAAACAAAATAAACACACTGCACACAAGCTCTGTATTTTCAGGAGTCTTGCTACGCACAGCAGTTTTCTAAGAATAGACATCAATCCCAAGATCTCTCTTTCCCCTGAAAAAAGAAGGTTAACAACATACAAGTTTGTATGTAAATAAAATTCTATTCTCTCCTTGTTACACATACATGCTTATGAGCATGTCCTGAAAATCATCATTATACAGAAATTCATGTTTGGCTATAGAGATCTCCTTTAGGTACATGCCAATGAGCTGAATTAGTAACTGATTCCTTGCCTCCATCGTAAAGGAACGAGCCTTAGCTTAAAACCTGAAACGCAGTTCAGAACACTAACTACATTAGTTCTTTCAAAGACCATCACCATTATAATTGAAAACTGGACTTAAACTCTAGTTAGGCAGGATGAGTGTGTGATTCAGAGGTAGAACACCTACTTAGACTTTAGGTTCAAGCTTTAGTCCCCCTGCCAAAAAAAAAAAAAACCCAAACAAACAAAAAAACAAACAAACACCACAGATTATTATTTAGAAAACAAAGTAGACTTTTTCTTTAAAGTTTTTTTCAGTGCTGGGAACTGAAAAAACACAAGGCCTTGTGCATGCTAGACAAGTGCTCTGCTACTGAATCCCATCCCCAGATCTCCTCTGAAGGTTGAAAGAATTACTCCTGAGAATCAGAGTCACCACATTGGAAATTACATAGGCCTACTGCCATCCAAGATTATTTTTCCTTTACCATAAGTACCTGAGTCTGTTATTTAGCTTCTATTTTCACATGATCACCTGAGGCCCACAATTCCTCCTGTGTTCATGAAAATCTCAGTGGCATTCTCAAACCTATCCACAATTAAAAGCAGACTTTCAAATTATCAAGGTACTATCTATATGTATAATATTGTTAAATACTTTTCTGAAAGGCCTTTATTTTGGATTAAAAATTGGATTAGCTCTATCTACACATAATTTCTACTAATAGGTCATTTGATACCATAAAGAATAAATCTAATTTTGCTCTTACATTATAATTCTCAAAATACTTGAAGATAACTTTAATTTTTCATTTAAAATTACATATATAGCTGGCAATTCCCAGGACAACAACAATAAGTATCTTTTGGTCACAGGGTTTTGCTTTATAGCCTAGGCTGGCCTTAAACTGATATGCATTTCCCTCCCCAAAGTAGGTATATATTTACACAATGCCTGATAACATTTTTTCTTTTCTTTTTTTAAGATTTACTTTAATTATGAGAATGTGTGTGTTAATCACATGTGAGTTCTGGTGCCCATGGAGTCCAGGAGAAAGTAACTGATCCCCTGGAGCTGAAGTTACGAGTAGCTTTGAGGCAACTGATGTGGTTTCTTGGGAACAAAACTTAGTTCTGTTCAGAGAAGTATGTACTCTTAGTCACTGAGCCATCTCTTGGCCCCTTGATAAAGTTCTTAAACAAAAACATGAAATTCTAGATTCTAATACATAGCTTGCTTAATGGTTTCTAAATGTTCACGACATTTTAGCTCTGATGTGAAAAAATATTTATTTTCATTTATCCCCTTTTATAATAAAAGCAGAAATTATGAAAAGTTGAAGTCAGTGGCTTTTCTTAAGGCCCACCAGAGGATATGTTGTACAGAAAAGCATAAACCTGTAATCTCAGCAGGAGGAGGAATGTTACAAATCCCAAGATGGTGTGGTTCCATAGTGAGTTTCAGTACAGTTTGAGCTGACTCTGTCTCTGGAAAAATAAAACACAAACAAAACCTCAAGGATAGAAGTCTACTGCCATTGTATAATACAGAAGAACAGAGAATCCAGAATTAATTACAGCCTATTTCTGCCAACCTGGTGCAGAAGTGAATGGTATATAAGCTGGTAAGAACAATTTAATGGTGAATGTGATTAACTCCTGTAGTCTGAAGGTCAACTACTATGAGTGAAAAACTCCTGGTAGGTACAGCATTAAGAGAATCCACCTTTCATGAGTCTTACCTAGAAAAACCCTAGAAAGTATTTGTAATTAAAAGACAGTGAAGAGTCCCTGACAAGGCCTTGATTCTGACAGTGAAAGGAGAAAGTAATCATTGTGACATATACCAAGAGATTTCCTCTACCTATGCCCACTCTCCAGGAGAAGCACTTTATCAGAGACACGTGATCTGAAGAAAGATATTTCTCTACTCCAGTCACTGTAACTTTTCTGACCAAAAGGATTCGAGAAGTACTCAGGAGGTGGAGGCAGAATGGTCATGAATTTGAGAACAGTTTTGCAATATAGTAGTTTCAGACTATGAGATACAGTCTCAAGAAAAATAAGTTATTGTCATGATTAAAACATTAAAAATTCTAATGGAAAGAATTA
>CABHPR010132199.1:8191-23528 GCA_902168415.1 Peromyscus melanophrys | reverse complement strand
GTGTGTGTGTGTGTGTGTGTGTGTGTGTGTGTGTGTGTGTGTGTGTGAGCACTCCAACACTCTAAATCTACATCTGCTTTTTGCTCCTTGTGTTTGTTTTTTTAAGTTTTGAAGTATTTTTGTATTAGTCTGATAGCATTAGTTGAAGTAGATAGATGTTTTGATGACACTTTTTAAAATATAGTAATTGGTATTTCTATGGTTTTATTTCACTGTGAGTTAATTTTCATAATTTCTGTTTCCTAGAAACTAACCCACATACAAAATCTTCTTTTAATTAATAACAGTATGTCATGACATTTTAATTTTTAATTGCCTTTATATCTTGGATCTATTTCCTGGGAAGGTAATCTGCTCACACAGTGTTTCCTAAGTAATTATCACAAATATTACATGTTATACTCATTTGCAGTTATCTTTCTTCCCATATCTCCTTTTGTGCTCTTCATAGCCTATGTTGAATTTTTCTTTCTTACATTCAGTTTTTTAATTTATTCCATAATTTTAATGAATTACTGTTAGGACACAATCTAAAAATGGAGTCATGTGAGGAGACGTCCTAGTGCTTGTTAGAAAACTCCAAGAAAACAAGACAAGAGTCTTGTGACCTCAGTTTCTTCAAAACATGGAATTGTTCTTGGAATGTGCTTTTGTGGTCTCCCAAGTGTAGCAGATAGGAGTGAGTTTGCTTCAGATTATTCATTACAAATGGCTATTGTTATTTGTCTATAAGCCTCTATGGAAAAATACGTTTTTGCCTTGTGTGGCTTGTCCCCCACATGCCACTAGCCATTGTGATTATACACTTTACTCATGAGACTCCTCTTAACCCTCAGAGTATAAAATGTCTGATGTTCTGAATAAAGTTGTCTATTGCATGAGACTTTCGTCCACTGCATTTATGGGCTCCACTCTCCTGGGTCCCACTGCCTCTAGGGTGGTAACATATTATCTCTTATTTTTTAAAATCAGTTTTACAGTTTTGGTTTTGTTTTATTTAGTTAGTATTCCTTTGTTATGTAAATTCTAATTTCAGTTTTTGTACACCTAAAATTGTTATTTTTTTATTTAAAGGTGTATTTATTTTAACACTAAAGTGCAGAGATTTGGCCATTCTTTATATGTAGCTGGTCAAAACTTTTATTGAACTTACATTCTAAATAAGTAGCAATTATTTATTTATTTGTATTTTAATCTATAAGCTAGTTATTAAATCTCAAAATTAAAACATGGCTATCAGCTTACCCTTAATTTTCATATTATTATTCTGTTGTTAAACAAATGTTACACAATTTGCAACTTGTGTGACTTATACTTATCTGGCTTAGGGTACTATGGCTTTTACAGACAGCATCTTAGACACAAATGCTATTATAAATCCATTAAGTCAAGCTTATTGATTTTGACTGTTTGCTTATATAGTTTATCAAAAACTAGGAAAGTTGTCAAAGTGGTTTAATACACTAGTGATTGTTTTTCTTTTATAATATTTGCTTTATATTATTTTTATCTTATTAGTACAAACATGTTCACTATTGTGAAAATTTTATTTTCGACCATGTTGTTACTTATTAAGTAGGTGTATCTTTAATTCTCTTTTACCTTATAGTCTACTTTGCCTGACAATAATCCTGCAACCCTGTGCTTTTTTCACATTTTCCAGATATAATTGTTTTTGTCCTTTATATTATGTGTTGAAATGTGGTCCCTCCCCACTAACCACCACTACCTTAGAATGGGGCATTATTAGAAATGAGATTGTTTTCTTTGTCGAAAATCATATGTTCATAGGTGTGCAGATTAATGTCAGGGTCTTCAGTTTGGTTCCTTTGGTCCACATGTCAGTTTTTATGCCAGCACCAAGCTGTTTTTATTACTGTAGCTCTATAGTAGAGCTTGAAGTCAGGGATCATGATGCCTCCAGAGGTTGTTTTATTGTATAGGATTCTTTTGGCTATCCTGGGTTTTTTGCTTTTCCATATGAAATTGAATATTGTTCTTTCCAGGTCTGTGAAGAATTGTGTTGCGATTTTGATGGGGATTGCATTGAATCTGTAGATTGCTTTTGGTAAGATTGCCATTTTTACTATGTTAATCCTACTTATCCATGAGCATGGGAGATCTTTCCATTTTCTGACATCTTCAATTTCTTTCTTCAGGGACTTAAAGTTCTTGTCATACAGGTCCTTCACTTGTTTTGTTTTTTTTTGTTGTTTGTTTGTTTGCTTGTTTGTTTGTTTGTTTGGGTTTTTTGTTTTGGTTTTTGTTTTGTTTTGTTTTTTGTTTTTTGAAACAGGGTTTCTCTGTGTAGCTTTGCGCCTTTCCTGGATCTCGCTCTGTAGACCAGGCTAGCCTCAAACTCACAAAGATCCACCTGCTTCTGCCTCCCAAGTACTGGGATTAAAGGCGTGCACCACCACCGCCTGGCACCTTCACTTGTTTAGTTAGAGTTACCCCAAGGGATTTTATATCATTTGTGGCTATTGTAAAGGGTATAGTATCTCTGACTTCTTTCTCAGATGGCCGAACACCCTAGCTGTCATGCCAGAACTCTCATCCAGTGTCTGATGGAAGCAGATGCAGAGATCCACGGCCGAGCCCCAGGTGGAGTTCCAGGAGTCCAATCGGTGAGAGAGAGGAGGGATTGTATGAGCAAGAGATATTGAGTACACAGTTAGAAAAAGTACAGGGACAAATAGCCAAACTAGTGAAACACATAAACTGTGAACCAATGGCTGAGGAATCCCCATGGAACTGGACCAGGCCCTCTGGATAAGTGAGACAGTTGATTAGCTTGAACTGTTTGGGAGGCCCCCAGGCAGTGGAGCCGGGACCTGTCCTTGGTGCATGGGCTGGCTTTTTGGAGCCTGGGGCCCATGCTGGGACACTTTGCTCAGCCTTGGTGTAGGGAGGAGGGGACTGGACCTGCCTTGGCTGAGTCTACCAGGCTGGACTGACTCCCCAGGGGAGACTTTGCCTTGGAGGAGGTGGGAATGGGGGTGAGAGGAGGGAGGACAGGGGAATCCATGGCTGATATGTGAAATTAAGTTAATTATAAAATAAAAATATTAAATAAATAAATAAATAAATAAATAATAAAAATAAAAATATTATTTTAAATAAAGAAATAAGATTGTTACACAGCTTGTCAGTTAAGGTGCATGTATACTGGGTTAGAGTGGACCCTAATTGGAATTCACATAGAAAAGGGAAATTTAGACATAGAGATATGCACTCAGGGAGAAGGCATGTGACAGGAAAAACAGCGAAGGCATCCATAGTGACAGGCACCAAAGAGAAAAAGTTGGAGCACATCCCTTGGGATCATCAGTCATGCAGATTCCTTGATCTCAGCCCTGTTCCTTTCAGAACCATCAAAGCATATATTTCTGTTCTGTAAGCTACCTGGACTGTGGTGATTTGTTGCCACAGTTCCAGAGGCTAACACACTTCTGAACCCTCGTGTTTATTTTGCTTGTGTATATGAGTCTTATGAAATGGATAATAATTAATCAACACAAGATTAATAAGGATACCATAAGATATAGAATCAGAGAGAACTCTGAATTACTATGAAAACATAACTCCAGTAATGGTTCACGACCTAGGCTCCCCAGGTAGCATTCAGATCAGTTTAGATAAATCATGACTAGGGTCCACAGTGAATTAGTGCTCTTTTGCTTTCCTAGTGGAGAAGGCCTTTTGGGTGCCTGCTTGTTAATGCTCACAATGCTGAGTGATGTCTGGCCAGCCTGGGGGTGGGAAGGAGAACCAGACCCTCTCTTGCATGCTTCCCTCCACCTCCCTCTCTCTCAGAGGTTTACAGTCACCCTGTGTCCCCTTCTTCCACTGTTTTGTGGTTGAAATGAGCCAGAATTTCAGGTGGCAATTATCAAATATCCATTTTGGGAGGTACATGTGTATTCACGTTTAAAACCTGATATTATCAGTAGCTGCTTTGCTATTATATTAACTATTTTAACATGTGTGAGTGCATTATAAGCTTTATTAAACAGTATTTTAAGGTTATTTTTTGTATTATTCAAGTTTTATTAAAATTTAATTTTCATTACTTTTAACTTTTCAACTATTTTCTCAGAAAGCTTACTTGTGCATTTTATTTTATTTTTATTTCATGTATATAGGTGTTTTGCCAGCTTGTCTGTGTGCACCATGTTTGTGCCTGGTGCCTGTGAAGAGGGTGTCAGATCCCTTGGAACTGGAGTTACAGAATTGTGAGCCACCCATGTGGTTGATGGGAATCAAACTCAGATCTTTTGTAAGAGCAGTAAGTGCCCTTACCCATTGAGCCATTATCCAACCCCAACATTTTGCTTTTTTTTTTTTTTTTTGACCATTCTTTTTGGTTTCTCAAAGATGACTAATTTTACTAAATTGGTCTCATTACTATTTACTAAATTTACAGAGTATAAAGCTTTTCTGTATCTATGCTTGCATGCTGAAACCCCATTCCTCCTGGTTTTCCGAGACAGCATCTCAGATATGCCCCAAACTCCCAGTCCTCCTATAAATTCAGCTGCCTAGGTGCTGGAGTAATATGTGTAACATGGGTACCATGAATAGATTTCTGACAGTTCTAACTGCATGGGGGAGTATTGCTAATCTCATGGTTGTTTTTATTTTCTCTCGGTGGTAAGCTCTTTATGTTACTTGAACATTCAAAGCATTTTTTCTTTCATATTAATAGAAAATTTTGTAACAATACACCCAGTAATGTGTATCAATTATTAGCATCACCTGCTATTCAGTGGGCCCTTTCTATTTTAAAATAATGAGCAATTTAGCTCAGAAACCTTTTCTGTTCTAGCGTTGGTTATTTCTTCTCAACAGTACCCCCCTCACCCTGGGTTCCTGTTATATGATTATCCTCTCATCGACACGTTCCCTTCATTTTTTAATAACTTTCTTTTTTTCCAAGATACATGAAAAAAAAAATCTGTATTGTGCTTCAAGTCATTATTAGTCAGCTTGCTGTCACACGACAAGTGTCAGCTGCAGATCCCAGAGGTGTCAATCCATGGTCACTGTTTGTAAGCCAGTGATGAGTCAGCATGTGATCACAGGGAAAGCGTGGCAAAAAAGAAGCGTCTTGTGTTATGGGAAGAAGAGACAAGGAACAAAGTCATCCTTCAAGCACACATTCTCAAAGACCTACTCCAACAACTGGACTCCACTTACTAAAGCGTCTGCCACCTGTTAACAGCCCTTTTAAGTTAGGAAGCCATAAGTGGCTTAGTGCATTTGTGAGGGCAGAATCCTGGACATTCCTTCACCTCCCAAAGACCCCACCTCTGAACACTGTTGCACTGGGGTCCTACCTTCAAAATGTGAGTATTTATGACATATTGAAGATCCATTTCATAACTATCTTTCATCTTTTTTTTTCTTCAGTGTTCAATGCATTTAATTTTAAAAGTCTTACTACTTAAAACCAACCCCAAACATATTGGGTGCCATAGCCATGCCCAGTTGCAAAATGGATCACACTGATACCAGTTTCTACTTATAGCTTTGGATTTCAAATCTATTTTTGGTGTCTGGGGTTTTATTTTCTCTTTTAAAATGATTATGGACTTACAATGGTGCTCTGACACTAGTTTGGTTAAACAAAAATAAAAATTATAGAAGGTTATTGTTTTAAACTGAGTTTCTGCCAAGTGCCCAACAGACCAACCTAAACCAGAATGTAGTCAAAGCTATCTTCTAAACAGTCCAGGTTCCAAACTATGTGAAATAGCTGGTCACCAGGGACTCTGAACTGACCTAGTCAAGAATTCCCTTCTGTGTAGCTGAAGTTATCCTGTTCCTGCCTGGCTCCCACAGCCCTCAGACCCAAGCAAGTAAACACACAGAGACTTATATTACTTACAAACTGAATGGCTGTGGCAGGCTTCTTGTTATCTAGTTCTTATATCTTAAATCAACCCATTTCTATAAATCTATACCTTGCCACATGGCTCGTGGCTTACTGGTATCTTAACATCTTCTCATGGTGGCGGCTGGCAATGTCTCTCTGCCTCAGCCTTCCACTTCCCTGAATTCTCCTCTCTGCTTGTCCCGCCTATACTTCCTTCCCGGCTACTGGCCAATCAGTGTTTTATTTATTAACCAATCAGAGCAACACATTTAACATATAGAGCATCCCACAGCACTTCTGTGTTCAAACAATAAAGACAATAAGTTTAGTATGACTGGCTCACTTTTTGTTCCATTTGCTCTGTTAGGCTTTTTTCTGCCTTTAAAATTAATCTCTCTGGCTCAGATTATTGATGTTTCCTCTACTTTGTGGGTGGGCTGTCTCTAAATTCATACTTTCCTAGCAAAAGCCAATCAAATGTTTTAAATTCTACTTGTTCACATTTGTTCTTTAGCATCCTCTTGACTGGTCCTTTCTAACCAATATGAGTTTCATTCTGCACAGTGTGTTTTCTGATAGGATATCGCATTCTGTTTCATGACTCTAACTGGATACTACAGTATTCCTCTTTTTTGCTTGGAAAACCCAGAAATAAGCATACACTTCTGTCTGTAAGTTGAATTTACTTCCACTATGGATAGCATTTGGAAATGATTTTCTAACACTTTAGAGAGTGAGTTTAGTTCCTCCTTTGCTTTCCAATTAAAGATAAAGCACTCAGCTGTGCAGTACAAGGACAGTTCCTGTGTGTCCCTGTTAAATCTCTTTGCTACCTTTCTTCCTTAGTAAAGCTTCTCAAGATGTCTCAATCATTATACCTTTGATTTGGAACCATTACTCTTCCTCTATGGCTTGGACCCTTGTTTTAATACTCTGAGCTATGTAACACCACAGACTAGTTACTGGAACCATAGATGGTCACAGACTTAACCAAAGCTCTAGAAATTTTGATGAGACTTTATATAGGATACTGTAAAGATAATGTGCTCAGATTAAGAATATGAAAATACAGTCTGATATAATATAATGTGATTAATAATAATAGCTAGTAAATTCAATGGAGAGTGGCCAAAGTCAGTTAGACAGCCAGCTAAGGAATGTTGTGTTGGCTTCTCTCTTCCTAGTTCAGGTAACTGTTTCCTTCACTCCACACTATAGAACACATAGAAAAATTGCATAACTCACTATAGTATGGTTCTCTTCTCCTTATGACAATGCAGTGGTCATGACAAAGAGAAAAATCATATTTACATAAATCACAAACCCACTGTAAATCTGCTAGAGAGTGAAAAGATCAGTCTGGGAGTGAGGAAGCTCTTTTAGAGAACAAATGCTTGACACTGTCACTTATTCAGGGGATGGAAAACCTTGAAGCATGTTACCACTCAAAACTCCCAGCATGAGATATTTGGAAAGAGGAGATAACAGTAATGCTTTGCATCTCTAGGGTTGGGAAGTTCATAGTCAGCACTATGGTTCATCTTCCAGCCTTGCTAACTTAGCTGCTATGCCATAGATAAACATAATGCAAGTGATGGTGTTCACATCACAACCAATTTGATTCTCCATTTGTGACAAATGCCAGGGACCTAAGAACTCTTTTAACATCCTTTTAATGAGGGGATTTAGAGTTTATTCCAGTGTTCAGTTTTTATTACATAAAGGATATATATCTGTAACCATAAGTCTTCTTTTGTCCCACCCAGCCCCATGGTCCCACGTTTCTCTGGTCCACCTGGCCCTGTGGTCCTGCAGCCACTCATAAAATAATCATTCAGAGGCTTATCTTAATTACCAATTGCATGACCTATGGCAGGCTTCTTGCTAGCTAGCTCTTATAACTTAACCCATTTTCATTAATCTATAAGTTGCCACATGGCCGTGGCATTACCAGTCTGCTGGCATCTTGCTGCTCCTTGAGTGGTGGTTGGTGTCTCCCTCCCCTTTCCTTTCTTCACTCTGTATATCTGCTTGGATTTCCCACCTGCTTCTAAGCTGCCTTGTCATAGGCCAATGAAGCCTTATTTGTCAACCAATCAGAGCCACACATATTCACAGCATACAGAAAGACATCCCACAGCACTTCCCCTTTCCTGTCTAATCAAAAAGGAAGGTTTTAACTTTAACATAATAAAATTATATATAATAGAACTGTTATCAAGCAGAAATTACAGTTATAATATCTAGACTATTTGTATTTGGCAAAATTTTAAAAAGTATTTTATTTATCCTATATTTGTGAATCTAAGGTTTCATATCTAATTTATCTTTTATTATAACCAAGGAAAATTATAACTATCTAGTCTTTAACTATATCAAAGACCCCAGAATGATATAATATTACCTAAGTAAACAGGAAGTGCTTTGTAAGCAACTTCCAAAAATCCAGAATGACAGAGACATCTGGTGCCTGGACAGTCACCCAAAGTTCCTCTGCAATGTTAGGGTATCCATCTTCATCCTATAGGTGTAGAGTCTCTCAGTGACCTTTTCCCTGTGTCCTTTAGAATGTCTGGCAATCTCCTCTGAGAAGCAGGAATCTGAAGGACCATTTTGCCTTGTTTTAACAAATTCAGTGGTCATTTTCCTATGGTTCCCATATGTCCAGTTTATATAACATATTATCAAGCAGTCCAAGCAAGAGCAGTTTCTTGCCCAAATGGCTATTTTTGCCATAAAGAAAGCAAACTCTATATGGAATGTGTTCGATGACCATCCTCCTCTATGAAGTAGATTGGTGCTGCCATGAACAGATATGTCTTATTGTCCAGAAAAGTCAAAGTATTTAAAACATTTTAAATGCCATATTCTGTAGGTCTTTGAAGTGTTTGAAGATTATCTACCTAAATGAAATAAATCTATGTATACCTAGAAAACTTAACAAACATGACTATAAGTTTGATTATCATAGATGACTATTAATCTGTATTTTTAATAATATATTACAATTTAAATGAGTAGCATAAACATAATACCTTAAACAAGAGTAGAAATATATATACAGTATAACAAAATTAACTTTAAATTTGTATCAATAAACCGAAATCCATAGGATTGTAAAACATTTCAAACAAATAGTTGTTCTTTAAAAGTAGATTCAATAATCTACCATTTTATTCTATCATATCTATATCATATCCCCCTTTTTTCTTTTAGAAAGAGATTGACTATGACCAATAACAATTTGTAATCAACCTCCTAAACAAAAACAAACATCCATAATCTATTTTTTTGGAAAGTAGGCATAGTGTTCTAGGCTACTTCCTGCTGATTGGGGGCACTAGCAATCTTATGGGGAGCCTGAGATATGAGATAATGGTCAAGTCCTGGGAAGCCCAGCTATAACCTTTGTTGGTAGGTACCATCTGTTAAAGTTTAGGAGGTCTCGCTTGATAAAATCTGATCCATCTTAACCTGGAATTAATTCACAGTATCTTGCTTCCTGTGAAAACAAAAACAGAGCCTCCTTTCCAAAGCAACATGACCTTAGATCCAAGCTTTGAAGTCAAGATACCTTTAATATATATATTGGTTTAACTTAGCAGCCTTCACAATCAAATGTCTTTCTGCAGTTAAAAATCCTAAAGACAACACAATCCAGATTCTCTGTGTAATATCCATCTTTATGTTGTACATATATATATATATATATTATTTTTTGAGACTTTATTTTATTTTTCTGACTATCTATATCCCTTCTCCTCTCCCTCTCCCTCTCCCTCTCCCTCTCCCTCTCCCTCTCTCTCTCTCTCTCTCTCTCTCTCTCTCTCTGTCAAGCCTATGTATCTTTTGCATACATTGTAAACCATTCAGAGGTTTATTCCATCTGAATCTGTCTTTTGTGTATCTATAATAATTTTCTGATCATTGTTTTAAACTGCAGCATGGCTAGGACTAAAGTAGTGGCTTTGGCTGCTGATTCTGCCCATCTCAGCTTCCCAACATGACAGTACTGTTACCACCAGCTCTGGGAAGTGGGTCTATGCCTCCACCAGGAAACCATGCTCACCACCAACTCAGGGAAACAGTGGGTCTGTGCCTCCATCTAGCAGCGTGTAGCCCAGAAACTCTTTTTATTAATTAATAATTTATTTATTTATCTATTTATTTATTTATTTATTTTGTCTGTACTAGCAAAAGCTAAAACCAGCACGCAGTGTGCTGTATGGCTTGGAGAAACCTCTGTATACCATGGTTGGAATCCAATCTGCCATGTTGTAGCTCAAGCCCAGATGCCATGGTGGCTCTGTATTGAGGCTTGCCTGAGAGACATAATTAGGAATCTGTTTTTAGCTCTGATTTAGAATCTTTTCTTTTAAAGCTTTCTCAGGTTTTGGGTGGAAATTCTTGCTACCACACTGGGTGCTAAAATGCAACCATAAGTTTTCTCTGGTCCTGCCTCGCCCCATGGTCCCACGGCCACTTATAAAATAATCATTCAGAGGCTTATATTAACTACCAATTGTATAGCCTATGGCAGGCTTCTTGCTAGCTAGCTCTTATACTTTAACCCATTTCTATTAATCTATATGTTGCCACATGGCCATAGAATTACCAGTCTGCTGACATCTTGCTGCTCCTTGAGTGGCGGCTGGTGTCTCCCTCCCCTCTCCTTTCTTCTTTCTGTATATCTGCTTGGATTTCCCACCTGCCTCTAAGCTGCCTTGCCATAGGCCAATGCGGCTTTATTTATCAACCAATCAGAGCAACAAATATTCATAGCATACAGAAAGATATCCCACAGTTCATATCTGTGACTATGTTTTAAGTATTTTAAGCATACACATACACATATGGCCTGTATGTGTTGTGTTGCTGCTGTTGGTGGTGGTGGTGCTTTTTTTTTTTTTTACTCTTTATTCTTTTGGGAAGCCTGCCACCCAGCTCCCAAATAAATCACACACTGAGGCTTATTCTTACTTATAAATGCCCGGCTGTAGGTTGGCTTATTTCTAGCCAGCTTTTCTTAAATTATCCTATCTAATTTTTGCCTCTGGGCTTTTAACTTTATCCTATATACCTTTGTTGTTTCTTACTCTGTGGCTTTCTGTGTAGCTGGGTGGTAGGCCCCTGACATCTTCCTCTTTCTCTCACTCCTAAATCTTTTAATCTCCCTTTTTCTCCTTCTATTTATTCTCTCTGTCTGCCAGCCCCACCTATCTTTTTTCCTGCCTTTGCTATTGGCTGTTCAGCTCTTTACTAGACCAATCAGGTATTTTAGATGGACAAAGAAACACAGTTTCACAGAGTTAAACAAATGCAACATAAAAGTATGCAACACATCTTTACATCATTACATAAATGTTCCACAGCATAAATAAGTGTAACACATCTTAAAATAATATTCCACAATGGTGTGTAACGTAGGGTAAGACCATAGCTATTCCATTTAACTTCAAGCAGGTGAAGAACACATTGGGCCTGGAGATGGAATTCAGTGATAGCACTTGCATAGAGTATGGAAGACCCTGTATTCCATCCTAGGTTCTCCCTAACCCTCCAAAATTCTCACATATATTACATGCAAAAAAAATGTATGGAACTTATTAATAATTTCCACTATTATTATTTTTATAAAACCCAAATCACTTTCTGACCTTTACAGAAAAAGCAATTTTCCAGAAAATTTTATTAATTTATAAAATTGTATCTACATTTGGCACTTGGATCTTTGAACTTCTTGGTGTTAAGCTCCACAGAATTAAAATAACCACAATGTTTACAAGAACTTGTATGCTGTAGGTTTATGAGGGGGCAGCAGCTCACATTGTCAAGTCAGAATAAACCAAAAGTACATGGACCCAACAATAAGCAGCCTACCTCTCAATTCATTGCCATGAACAAACATAATGTTACTTGAGAATACAATGACATCAGACCCAAATTTTCCCTTTCAACCTTGTGTGCCCAAACAGTATCTTTATATAAGCAAGAGATTGACAGAGCTTTATTCATTTGATTAAGATTTTGTTCCTGTGTGTGATACAATGTGTTAAGAAATGGTATCACATAACTTATGGAGGGAGAGAATTAACAGTTCTATTACCTACAAGTATATCCCATAATGTAGAAAATAAAAGGGACAAAGTAAAGCATAAAATACATCTTTAGAAATCCATCACTGAGTTGAAAAGTAAATAAAAAGATCTCTAGGGACTGTAAGCTACCAAGCCAAGCCTGTTGAACAGAAGCTTCGTTAGTGCAACCCATAAGGGAAGCACACTTGAGGAAGCCCAAGAGGCTGGGCTCAGTGCTGGGGAAGGGATGCACAGCCCAGGGACCTACAAGGTAAGAACCACTATCAAAATGATGCATGACATCTTGTGTAGGTGGAAGTTTCTGTCCCACCAGCAACCCCCAAATACCCAGCAGCCGATTCCCAAATAATTGTCTCAGGGGCTTAATATTACTTATAAAAGATCAGCCAGTAGCTCAGGCTTATTACTAACTAGCTCTTACACTTAAATTAACCCATAATTTTTTATCTATGTTTAGTCACATAGCTTGGCACCTTTTCTCAATACAACATTCTCCTTTTGCTTCCTCTGTGTCTGGCTGGCAACTCCTGACTCTGCCCTTCTCCTTCCCAGCATTCTCAGTTTGGCTTTCCTACCTAACTTCCTGCCCAGCTAGGAAGCCCAGTTTGACTTGTTAGCTTTTTAGTAACCAATAAGAGCGACACATATTTACCGCATACAGAAGAACCACCCCACTGCATTCTTGAGTTGCAAAGAGTTACATTTTTCACTGAAAAGGCTTGGGTGGAAGGGATTGCCCTTATGTCCAACAAACAACTGACAATGAGAGTTCTACTCATAAAAGGCAGTGAGGACAACACCCACCCCACACATAAATAAAACCCAAGCCGTAGTCATATCCATGTAAAATAAGATTAGAGATGCCAAAGAAAGCAATGTAATTTCACAGGCAGACAGGTCTTGGTGATGCTGGTGTGAACAAACTTCCCTTACTGCTATGCTAGAGAAGTAAAGCAATACAACCATGCACTGTAGCAATCCTGAATAATGGCAAGCATATATTCCCATCTTGTTACACTATTTGTAGCATTCTCTCTTGCTACATACTTTTAAAAGTTTACTGTAAAACAGAGTACCACGCTATTCCAGCAATAGGCTCATAATCAAAACACTTTCTGAAAGCCCACTTCTGAACACAGTCACACTGGGGGCCAAGCCATCACCATGAGACTCTGGAGAGACATTTTGTGGCAGTGTCAAAACAGTTGCTTTCTAGATGCCCCTTTTTCTCTCATTTAACATTAACCCACAGACATATGCTACTGACTTACCTTCCAATCACTTTTGGAGTCACACCATTTCTATGTCTACCACAGATCCATGCTGTCCCTGTGTTCCCTCTAACCTAGGCAGCACCCTGCCATCATCTTCTACACCTAACCATGCTTAGCTCACTTCCAATAACTAAGTGATTTCAATTGATCATTTTGTTGGTCCTCTACTCAAACCCTTCCGTGTTTTCCTGTCTAAGTTAGAGCAGAAAGCAAACTCATTAAAAGATCACTTGCCCTGGTCCCCTCTTGATGTTATCTTTTCACCCCAAAGCCTGTCTAGATAGCAAGCCTTTCTTCAACCACTTCAGGTTTGAATTTTGTTCCTAGAAAATAGGCTCTGTCACAGTTCACAGTCTGATTACTGGAACAATTATGCTTGGGTTTCTATCTCAATTCAGACTGTGGTTTTTACCAGAGTATTCCTCTCGGGGTGTTTGTTGGCGGTGTGCTAGAGATGATGGCAGAAATTGTTCATAGGATCACATCAGTGGCTCTCAATAGAAAGACATTTTTGTCCCCTAGAAAACACTTAGCAATGTCTGGACACATTTGCAGTTGTTATAACATGGCAGGTACTACTTACATCCAAGGCTGCAGCTATACATCCTACAGTACAATGAACAGATCCACAGAAGAATGACTCAGCTCCCAAAGCCAACTGTACTATATTTGCATAAATATGGATTATACTGTAAGGAGTAAGTAACTCAGTATGTGTAAAACACACATAACAATGTGGAAGCACTAGTTAATTTTCTGAATATATTCATTATATAATATATTATAATCAAGTATAATATAAAAGTCATATGTCATTCTGTGTGTTATATTCATTATTTATTATACTATACTATAAAATATGTGTATATGTCTATATGTTGTATGTATTTATATTTGTATTTCTTCTTCAAGTTTTCTTTTTGTTAGCTGCTCCTCTTTGCCCTAAATTCTCTCATCACAGACAACACAAAATTTATTCTCTCACTTCTAGATCTTTCTGAAATATCTTACCATAGACTCCTCTGAACATCATATCAAAATATCACCAATCTTGCCTCTTTTCTTTCACCTTATAGCATTTCAATATCTAAATGTATTGACTTATTCTTGTGTGGACTCTAACAATAGTTGTTTGCATACTCACGTTGGGCTTATACCATACTATACATGGGTACTAATGCTGCAAATGGATTGCAAGATGCTTGCAGGCAAGAATCAAAATGTATGGCATGTTTTATTCTATATATTTTAGTGCAGCACTCAGCAATCATTAAGTGTTCAACCAACATTGTGAAGATGTTCAAAAGACAGTTGGGAGGCATAGTTCCAGAAATGATCAAGGAGTATAAAGTAAAATAAGGACATTTTAGGGTCATTTAAACTATGCAATTGTCTAGATAGCTCCAACCCAGAAAATACCTTTCAATGAAAATAGATACCAAGGAGTCACTTAATTGGTCTTTGCTTCTAACACCAATCCCAAAATGTTTCCTCTGAAGCTGTCATTAACTGATAACTGTGGAATATAATCCAGACAGTACCTCAACTGCCAGGGGGAGCATTACATTAGGAACTGGAGAAGAAGGAAAGAAAGCAACTGGTGTGTTCTTGAGTAAATATGAAATAAAGTAATTCAAATGTGAAGACCACATGTGAGACTCCCAGTGCATCTGCACTTGGGGTGAAATGGGATTTTGAAGCTACACTGTCATGTGGGAAAAGCCCCTTTTGTTACAAATATACTCCCGTAAGTGACAGTTTTCATACCAAAATGGTGCCACATTCTTCACACATCTCCTGTCTCCTGTGACAAAAGCATGGAAAGTACAATCCATATCTGAGTGCTCTCGTGTCTCCTGAGACTGCACTGATTGTTTCATATGGTATTTATAGAAGGAAGCACTGCTTCAGTTGGCTAGCAAATACAGCCACAGCCAGACCCTCCACCATATTCATGAGCACAAAACTTCTGAGAAGGATCTCCAAGAGGTAGTGTCCCTGACCTGTGATCTGATGGGAGGTGGTGTCGCTGACCAGTGGTCTGTTGGGAGGTGGTGTCAGCTGACCAGTGATCTGTTGGGAGGTGG